>ML170180.1:401125-413007 GCA_004355085.1 Rickenella mellea
GACCATTCGAGTGTGGGATGCAGAGACTGGCACCGTAACATTGGGCCCATTGAATGGACACACTGCATGCATCAGATCTGTTGCATTCTCACCTGATGGCAAATACATTGTATCTGGCTCTCATGACCAGACCATTCAAGTGTGGGATGTTCAGCCTGAAAATATGTCACTTCAGTTATCTTCCAATGATCCAATTGCCATTCCAACATCTGAGTCACTCAACAAAGATGTTCCACCATCTACAAGCTCTTTCCCAGCCTTTACAGATGACTCCGTTTTACAAAATGGATGGATGGTCAACCCTTCTGGTGAATATCTATTCTGGGTGCCACCTTGGAATCGTTCCGGATTATGCTGGCTGAGAACACAATATGTCATTGGTGAAAGGTCCACCAAGATTGATTTTACCAAGTTCAAGTGTGGGACATCATGGGAGCAATGTTACACTCCAACCAGTGAAGGAGAATCCACAGTGACAGACTAACTTGGTAATTATGTGTGGAAATATGGTGTGATTGTGAATTTTGTGAGTATTATATATTGCATGTAATCAATGAAGGCTAATGGATATTTTGTTAATTCATAATATCAGAATTACTTTTGAAGGTCTTGAAGCTAGCTAGCTGTATGCATTACATTTTCCTTTTGTGCTGTGATGATTTGCTCTCACTATTCATGCTTCCGTTACAATTTCTTACTCCTTTGGATCACAACTTCCACAGTCAATCCCGATGGTTCACGTATTTTGTACTTTGTACCATAAAGACAGCGAAATGAACTTCATGAATTTTTACGCATGAGTAGTTTGTCGAAGCCTTGGTTTTTGTTTGCTTGTTACGATCGACTGGTAAGTAAAACACGAGAGAAATATCCATCATTGACAGAACTATGCACTAATAAACTCGGCTGCTGCTTGTGCTATCGTGATTGACGTTGCTGCCTGTAGACTTGAGCTTGTTCGTTGGAAGTTTGATAGTGTTCAAGCGCACCGAGAAAAATGGACGACAAGAACAGACGACGATGAGATGGCGGAAGACGAGAATGTCGAAAGACCAGAAGACGAGAAGGCGAGTACAGAGCGCCACTGCGAGTAAGAGACGACAACAATGCGTTCGTCAAACTGGAAAGTCTCTTCGCGCCGCCTAACCACAATCACATTCCATCTCACCACACAAATACCAGACTCTCCGATGACGACCTTGACAAGAATGCACTCAAAAAAATGCGACCCAACGCAAAGCACTATTATTGCGTGCACGTCATCGGTGAGTTCCAGTACGTTCGCGTGTGCTGCTATGTGGTCTAATGATGCGCGGCCTTCTCCTGCCGTGCGATCTTCTCGGCGTACGGGTTGCGCGGGTCGTTCTTGTATGTGTCAGCTGTTGTTGAGAGTATTTGTTAGTAAGATCGCGTCGGAAGGGAGCAAAGAGCGAAAGAGAGAAACATCAAATTCAACGTGAGTGGTGTGTACGACAGACATAGTCGCAGGCGCAGATGAAGAAACCCAGCGAAAAAGCGACAACGAAAGTGAAGAAATGAGGAGGACGAGCGACATACACTTAACACCAATATCCTGAATCGTGCTCACGAGGTACACCGTAACACTCGTCGCTGCGACGAAAGCCCATAATGGCCGCGCAACCTGTCACCATTGTCCCGAATCATCGTGTCAGTTCGAGTTATCCACGCAACATGTGTTTGCACAGAGAAAACGGGGACGTACAGGCGTGGGCCACTTGCGGAGACCGAGGAATGCCATAGATTTTGTTTACGGTGTTTCTGTGCACGACTTTAGATGGATTACCACCGTGTCGAGGATTGCTTTGACGTACTTGGTGTGATAGGCGTGAGAGCGTTACCCCATATCCGGATCTCACACCGTTAACCCCGCTATCGATGCACAACATTTGGCCGTAATTTATTGGGGGACAGGGGAGCATAGGGGAGTACATCATCGAGAGAGAAGAAAGAGAAGAGAAACGAGGAAGGAGACATCGCTACGTACGACACATACAACTATAACCTTGTTCAACAAGTAGCATTACTAGGCGCAGTGGGAGGAATGTGTGACGAGACGAAAGGACGAAAGTCACTTGAGTCGAGAGTTACAATCACACCTCACAGCTCGACTGCCAACGCACATCCGACATACGAACCATCCATCCATTCGCAAATTTTGACGCAGGGAGTCGAGAATCGAGAGTTCATTCCTTATCGCCGCCATCTTCACCCTCATCACGGCATCGAGCTCGCTTCCCGACCCCTCATCGCCATCACCATCACCCCCAGCACCACCCGCAGACAAGCTGGGATCGATAGCATTCTCGTTAGTCCCAGGCGTTCGAGAGGACGGGCTCGAGCGATGCAAGCTCCTCATTCGTCATATGCAGCGAGCGGAGGAGGTGCTGCTTGAGGAGCGGGGAGCACGAGAACGAGAGCAGGAGCGTGCTCGCGAACGTCTGGCCGCCCGTCTGGCCCTGCAGGAACGGCTGGTCGTGGCCGAGCTCATGCGGCTGGGGCATCACAGGCTGATACTGCCCATCCGAGCCCAGCGCATAATGCATCTCTTCCATTCCGCCCATCACATCGTTACCCATCGCCAAGCCGAGCTCCGCCATCTTCTTCTGCTTCACGATTGCACGGTGCCTGCGATGAAATGCTCTGTTCAGCCCTCGACGCGAAGATCACAACGAACATCGTGATGTTCTTTTACCGGCGTCAGAAGGGTCTCGAAGTATTCTATTGGAGCCCACGAACCGATCTCTTGACTGGACGGATCTCCTGCCGAGTGTACGAAACTCAAGAGACAGAAGAAGAGATCAGAACACTCATGAACAAGTTCCATGACCATTCAATCCCGCCTTCGTTATTCCAATCATTGTGACAGCGTTGCAGCCACCGACGGATCGTTCTTATATTTTGAGTCCGACAGTGATATGATATGGCATGGGCTGAAGTCCCGCACAATGGTCAGCTCATTTCTAATATGGAACGAGTTCCCTCAACTTACGGGTTCTAGACGTCAGATGCTAACTTGTGTGTCCTTCGACATTGGACGAGCGGAGATGTGCCCACCAATTGCAAAGTCGCAGTCAATTCAACAACGTGATTCCAATCCCTTCGCACTGCTTTCAGCAAAACTGGGGCACGTCAACCTTTATCTAGCAGCGTCCGAGTCAGATACAATACGGATAGAATTCTGGATAACGACGATCTGAAATTGACGGTTGACGCAAAGTTTTACCACATGCGGAATTCGACTCTGATTGTGTAACACCCTCTAACTACGACCTCGGCTTCTCAAACGATGACACGTCAACTTAGGCGCGAACGATAGACGGGCATTCGATGGGCAGCGGTTTCCCCTTGTTGGATGAATCCGATCTGCGGTACCAAATGGGATTCTCCAGGACTTTGAGACTATCACTGATGAGCCTGTGTAAGACCAAACCTTGGATGAGCTTCGCCTAGGGCCAGACTATAATATTTGGAAACTGCCCCCGAAGGAGAGGCAAGAGTTGGACGAGTATTAGACAACGGAAGTCAGTGCCTTTTTCTCCGCTGAACAGAACCGTTTCGAGGATCCCGAGTTCGCCGCAGCTTCATTCGCATTGGGCGACAAACGTGCCTACAAGTGGAAGCCATCGATACCTCACGGCCATTATTCTGAGCTATACTAAATGTTGACCACACACAGCCACAAGCTCGCTGATCCTTACGAGCTCGCTCCAGTTCTCTACGGGATAACGATAGATTCGATTGAGTTCTATTGGGTCTAGCGTTCTGAGACTATATTCGAGAGGTACTTCCAGTTCACGCCGAGCTGCTCTTTTCTAGTACCACGGTTTAGTGGCACTCAACCTTTGTCCGACGAAGTACCACCATATACTGTCGTATTCAAACATATTCAACCCAGGCCTCGCTTCACCCTTCGTCACATTCGCTAACTTGTACGGATTGGCCGAAACAGTGACGGAGCGCTTATAATGCCGTTCGCATACTGGAAGAACCGACATGCGATAGTCCCACTGCCCATAACGACAAGCTTTGCAGATACTATGTCTAGCTGCCTGAACTAACTGGGTCACAGTACGCAACCGTTGGAGATGCTCAAACCACCCATCACACACGCAACTCTCCAAAGATGTCAAGCGTCGCGGCCGTGCTCTTGTGTCTCTAAAATGTCAACTCTCCTCTCTCATTCTGTTTGGGAAAACACTCAGACTTTCCCAGGATCATTGCGCCTCCTATTTTCCAAGTCATACAGCGACCTCGCAAACTCAACATCGCAAGCACGTGTCCCCGGAACGCGTATGCGCACCAACGAACCGACCTGTCAAAGTGTACGAGGCGTATGAGGCGACCAGGATCCTTCAAAAGATTCATCTCTGAGAATACGCGATGACGGTGTAAAGTTTTTGATCTCGGCACTGGAGACGTTAGTACCAGGTCTTGTCGGGTGGTTTCCCATGGGCGCCGTAGCTGTCGGAAATATACCGCTGTTCGAGGACTGGGGATATGGTCAGTTTGTTTCGCTGTTCCATGTCATGACGGGCTTGCATAGCATGTCCAATCAAGTAGAATGGCATAGTATTGTGCTTTGTATGGAAGATTATTAATAATGCTGTTCGCCCGTTAGATTTGTGTCTCCAATGAATAATCCAGGTTTTGAAACCAATTGTACACAACGTGATACATTTCCATCACTCGCCTGGGTCAGCACTACAACCACTCACTCATCTAATCCGTAGTGGTACATACGGGCGGTGGAGCTCGGTACGTCAGCAGAACTAGAAGACTCCGTCTACTCCCACCTGCATGCTGGATCTCTGGTGTTTGTGCTAGTGCCCATTATCGCCGCGATTGCTCTGGGACAGATATGTTCTGCAAAGCAGATAACGAAAGAGGACGGGGGAGCCGAAGCGTAGCGTGCATTGGGTGGACAAATAATGGACCATCGAGTGGGGTGCTTACATCGCCGCGGTAGTTGTCGTGGTTATGACGGACTTGGTGGACATGTAGTTGGATTAGGTTGTTGCAGCAAAGAAGCGGTCTCGGTTGTTCATAAACTTGGCCTGGAGTGATGACATGGGGAAAGGCTGTGATGGTATTGCTTTCGCAGTCACCCCGATGTGCGGTAAGATTGCTTGAGAGTGGACAGCCCATTACCCGAGCTCGGTATGAGAAAATCCATCGCGTCAAATGGAAACTGTTGAGGGTAAGATGTGGAGAACTTTGCAGAATGATTTTTATTGCTCACTGTGGAAGCCCGCGATGGGTCCGGACTCGGTAACAAGTAGGCTCATTCGTTAACTGGACGAGAATGGGTGGTGCAAAGACGACGGCAGTTGCATTGAACCGTCGTGGTCGCCGATATTCAAGGGGAGGATGTCGTTCGACTCGCAACTCCAATTCCAAGGGACCGTACCGTGGTTTCCCGCGGGTGAGAGAGTCAATGATGAATGTTCCCTGCAATCCAGGTTGGCCTTGTCCATATCGCCCTATCCGCACCGTAGCTGTTCACTGGTATTTTTGTGCAGAATTTGCTGCAGCACTCCAGCGGTCGAACGAACCCGTTCTCAGCACCACTGTCCATGAGAATAACCCTGCAACGTAAGAATGCTTGCGCGTTGAGGTATGGTATCAGCAAGGTGGGTTTGGATGTGCCCACATAATTGAGGGTGGTTGCGACAGCGAGAGAATAGAGATAGCGACGTCGAAGGAGAGATAGTTATCAGTGCAGGTTGGGGAGGCTAAGGCGAAGAGAGTCCAGTGAACGTTGACGGCCCGTTATGTGCCATTGAGACAGTGGTTGGAGGTAACAAGATGGCTAAAACTTGTGCATGAACGGGTGTGTCTCGTTAGCTTGCTTGATCGCTCTGCTCGCTCTCTCATACCACCCAACCCGGTCCTCTTAGTGCGACGCAAAAACTGTTATCACCCATCTTTCGTGGTACAGTCTCTGCCGCCGTTGTGAGAGCACGAGGTCTTTCATATCATTCACGAAAACCTGGAATGATGATAACAACACCAGCCTCGATGTGCATCATTTCAGAGGTGATGGTGGAAAATTATGCGACGAAAAGTGAATTCCGGGAGCGCTAAGTGCAGAACGGCTCGTATAAGTAGGAGAAGTTGACGAACTGACAAGATGAAGCATACGTACGAAGGAGAAGTACGAGTGATTTTTGCATGCATCAGAGGATCCGTCTTAATATTGCGAAATATCAATCCTAGGACAAAGGTCTTCTTTCCATAAAAACATGCCGTGGTTTGCCCACTTGAGCCAGACGACGGACAATTCTGAACTTTGATAGCAAGTGCAGATGCGAGGGGCATTAGGACACGGAGGCACCGCTCAGAATTCCGCGCCGTGAGAAGGCTGCGTGGTACCTAGTCAGCTTGCTACCGAATGTCAAACCGATGGGACCCTTACGGACGTTTAGATATCAACTGGTGCGTGGCCAATTGAAATCAGGAGACATCGCGCCACTTGCCAGTCTTGCAAAACGATGGGCCAGCGATTGTGTTCCGCCGGAAGCACGGCCAAGGACAGGGCTTGGGGAGATCGAGGAAAGATTTCGCAGGGCGGGACGGGCCAGTAGGCGAACGACAAATCTATTGTTGATTGGGTGAACAGAACGGGAACAAAGTCAGATGTCGTGTTCCGAGACGTTCGCGCATCTTGAAACTCAACAGCGCCGTTCTGGAGTTTTGTGTACGACGTTAGACAGATTGCCACTGTCTGGACAGGTCTCAAACGTCCTTGAGTTGGGTTGGGTTGGGTTGGCCGAGGTTGGAAGTGAGATGGGCAAACGTATCCGCATTAAGCAAAATTAAAATTCCGGCGTAATTCTCAGGGATGGGGAGGGGAACGAGCACATGATTGAGAGAGATAAAAATGAGAGAAGGAAAGAGACATCGCTGTGTACGAAGAGTACAACTTTATACCGTGGTACTAGGTGGAACTTGAAGGTGTGACCAGACGGAAGGAGGAATAGTGTCACTCCGCACACCCAACGCTCATCCACGAACACAACCATCCATCTGTACCCGTGTCCACTTTTTCAGTCCAGAGAGTCGAGAACCAGATTTTATCGCCACCATCCTCGCCATAATCACCGACGTCCCCAGACCCTTCGTCGCCTTCACCAACCTCACCATGCGCGTCACCATTACTGCCACCAGTGCCAGCACCGTCCGCAGATAAGCTCGGATCAATAATGTTCTCATTGTGATACTCCGGCGGACAGGCGGATGAGTTTGGCGCACCCCTCTGAGGCTGTTGGTGCCGCTGCTGGGCTTTGGCATGTTGAGCGAGATAGCAGCAGTGTGCTTGCGCAAGCGCAGGCGCTGCAGCTGCGTCGAACG
Source organism: Rickenella mellea (assembly GCA_004355085.1). NCBI lineage: Eukaryota > Fungi > Basidiomycota > Agaricomycetes > Hymenochaetales > Rickenellaceae > Rickenella > Rickenella mellea. Next base: position 408,497 of record ML170180.1, read on the forward strand.
ACATAATGAGGAAGGGTGAGAACGATGTGAGTGGCGAGCTGAAGTCGTTCATTAGCGTCTTTTTGGACGTGCGTGTCGGGATCGTTCAGAAGGGCCGTCGGAACCGGCCTTCTCTTGTTTCGGCGTAATACGCCTAGCGATAGGTCGTATCACTATCAGAAGAGAGAAAGAAGGGAGGGAGGGAGATGCGTGCTGCCTATCCCATATGTCCTCGACATTGGAGAATGCGGTTTCGAGCGAGGCGAGTTCTTAGGCAACTGGGGTTTCTCTAAAAACAAGGTATGGCGTTGTTTCATGCATAAAACTCGAGATGCTCATATAAACGCCAACCCTCCGAAGCCAGGAAGGTGAACAAACGGCCCCTCCGATTTATGGCGTTATTTTCAGCACACACCAACCCGGTCGATTTTTTCACTGATGTTGGAACCATCCGAATCCTTGTCGAGAATGGAATTGGGCGACGAATTCAGGACGAGGACGACAGCTTTCACACCCTCGATCATACGCTCTGCTGAGTCCTCGACGCGAAGATCACACTGAACATCTCAAGGCTAGGTTCATGTTCCAACGAAAGAGTGTCAAAGCACTCTATTGAAGAACACGAACCAATCTCGATGGAGCGAATTTCTACGGCGGGAGTAGAAGAAACTCGAGCGATGGATGAAATGAAAACCCTCACGAACACGTTCTTCGACCAATCAGTCTCTACCGAGCAGAGTGATGAATATCCCGATCATATCGCCGGAGTTTCGCAACTGCGGACATGGATCAAATGCTTTTATCACATACAAGATCTCGGTGATACGTCTTGGACCGAAGTCTCGCACAAATGGTCAGCCCATTTCCGTAGGACGGTCTCCTTGAACTTACGGATTCTTGAAGTCAGGTGGTGATCTACGTTCCCTCGGACGATCAACGGACGATCAACGATGCGGTCGCCGACCACAAAGTCTCATCCCGCTCAACGTCATTCCAATCCCTTCGCATTGCTTCAGCGGAACTACATACACCTCAGCCTCTGTCTCGCGATCCCTCGCATTCTGGTAGTCTTTTCGACGACGACAACGACACTGAAATTGATGGTCTCTAACCTATGCGGAATACGACTCTGAATAGATTACGATGTTAAACCGCCTCACGCTACGCTCATGACTTGACAAAACGATGATACGTTAACTTAAGCGCGAACGATAGCTAGGCATCGATTGACATCGGTTGCTCCTATATGGGGCCAAATGAGACTCGAGACTATCCTCGACGAGCCTATGTCTGTTCGAACCTTCGACGCCATCCTCCTAGAGTGTGATGTGTGGAGTCTTTCCGCAAAGGAGAAGCAGAGTGTAGATGAGCATTGTACAGCGGATGTCAGTGGAACTGTTTCGAGGAACCCGAGCTCGCCGCACTTCATGCGCTATCGGCTGATTGACCGGAAACGCACAGCCCGGAGCTCGCCAATGCCCCCAAGTTCACGCCAGCTGTCCACGGGATAACGGCAGATTCGACGAGACATAGGAGCTGCCCACTAGGCCGTAGTTTATTCGATGAAAGTCGCGGCCACCGCAAAGCTGACTTGGCAGAGGGTCTCAATTCGGGTTGGGCTGCTCGTCTTTTCCAGTACCGCGATCACGAGGCGCTCAACCTTGTTCTACAATATTCCCAGATTGTGAATTCAAACCTGGCTCGTCCAGTCCCTCGTCACGTTGTTCAACTTCTGAGGATTGGTCAGAAACATTGATGAGTTGGTCGCCGTTTGTATACCGGAAGAACTGGCATGCGACAACCCCACCGCCGATAACGAAAAGCTCATGAGATGCTACATCACTGTCTATCCAGTTGCCTGAACGAGGCGGGTGGCGCGGAACCGTTAGAGGTTGCTCAAAACATCGACAACATTTACCGTACACTCGTAACTGCAGAGATCACAAGCATCGGCTCGGCCAAGACCTTATATCTGCAACATGCGGACTCTCCACTCTCAATTCGTTTGGGGAAGCGCTCAGAATGTCGCAGGAGACTGTTGGGGTTTCCGTGGCCTCTTGTGCCCCAAGGTATACGGCATCAATACAAAAGTTTAACAAAACTCACCACTCCAGGCACTTGTCACAGGAACGCCTATGTGCGCCACAGAACAAACCACTGAACAAACCACTGGATTCTACAGAGTTCACAGCAGGGAATCCGGCGATGCAGGTCCACCCGATCTCGGCAATGTAGATATTATTTCGATCTTCTCGGTGGTTTGCCTTGATTATGACTGTTCAAAACGGAGGAGGTAACAACACTGCTAAGTGTATCGGAGAAAACAGTTTGTTGGTTTTCGTTGTTCCACGTGAGCCACCATTGTATACCCAATTGCGTAGAAATTAGAAAACTATGCAATTATGCTATGTAACCTAATATGAAAAGCATTTTCTGTGGTACACAATGGACATTGTTGCCATCGCCCGACATCGCGAATACTCCTCTAATTGTCCAAAATACCATTCGTATTTTCTCACTCTCCCTTTTGCCATGCAACCCACAGCTCCGTAGAAAGTCCATGGTGCCCAGTACGTCAGCGTCGGAAGTCGAAGACACACCGTCTCCAGGTTCCTTCCACACGGCGAACTCCAGCATTTCTGCTCGTGCTCTCGATTGCCTTGGTTGCTCCGGGATCGAACAAACGTTCCGCGCGGTCGGTAACGCATGAGGATTGGGGAGTCAGACTGAGGCATGCACTCATTAATCAAGTAAAAGTTCGTCTCTGAAGGCGCATGCCACCGCCGTTGTCGTGGCTATGACGGACCTGATGGACGTGGACAACAACCAGGTAGGCGAATCATATTCGCTTTCGCCGTCAGCATTGTCTATGATTCCGAGCCTCGGGTATCCTGAATCATTGCTTGAGGATTGGACAGCCCTGTGGTTGGGCTGGGTTGGAACATAGTCATAGCGTTTCCAGTGGGGGTAACTTAAGATGCAGAGAACTGTCACAGAATGACTGGTGTTGCTCAGAGAAAAGACAACATGGGTACGAGGAGTCCGCGACTCGGTAACCAATTCTGAAGAGAAGACATCAGACGTTGAAGACAGAGGGTGATGCTGATGTTCCGAGCGTCAATGTTAACAAGGCGTAGTCGAGACTCCAGCGTGAGGCGCGAGGTTATTGTGGGTGTCAGCGTCTAGTTCCATACCCAGGTTCGCGAGAGTCAAAGAGTCAACGATAAGGCTTCCATGTAAATTAGGTGACCATTGTGGTCCGATGCGTCCTACTTTAACGTATCCACCAATCCACACCGTCGGCATTCACTGGTATTGGGTAACGAAGGCGCTGCAGCAACCCATTGGTCGAACGAACCCGTTCTCAGCACCACGGTCCACGAGAATCACCCGCAAAATGATGGTGCTTGCGCATTGAGGAACGGTATCAGCAATACCATTGTGGACGTGGTTACATTGAAAGGACTGGTCGTGATGGTGTGGTAATATGAGGAATGGCGATGGCAATGGGGAAATGGTTATCACGCAGCGTGAGGAGGCAAAGAGACGGATGGTTGATCGTGTATTGCCTTTTGGTACCATTGAGACACTGCATAGAGCTCGGAGGTGGCTATGGCTATGGCTCGTGCATGCACGGGTGTATCTTGTGCGCTTGCGAGCTCGTTCCATGCCAGTCCTCTCAACGTCATGCGAATCACTCATCCAATCTTTTCCGGCACAGTCCTGACTGCCATCGTGGGAGGACGCCAGTCCGTTCACACTGATGATGCCAACGTCGGCCCCGATGTGTATCATTTTGAGGTCATGATAGAGAATCGAGTTGGAAGATGCATTTGAGAACACTGGGAGACGATTGGCCATGGTGGGTCAGAGGGAAAGGCGACGAAGCGGCGCGATGTGACGGACCGAATTCGTCAAAAACATCGCCCGCGCCCCCGATAATTCCTGGGATACAGGTCGATCGTAGAAACGTGCCACAGATGAGGGATCTTAGGAGGTGGATAGTGCTCAGAATTTTGCTTTGTAAAAGGCTACGTAGTCAACGAGTCAGCTCGCTAACGAATGTCGAAATAATGGAGATAGACCGACTTGGTCGCGTTGTTAGTTGCGTGGCCGATTGAGATCAGCAGACATTGCGCAACTTGCCAGTCCAGCGAAGCGCTGAGCGAGCAATTGTGTTCCACCAAAAGTATAGCCAAGAGAAGGGCTTCGCGAGATTGAGGAAAAGATTCGAAGAGTCGGAAGAACCAGTAGGCGAGAGATAGACCAATTGTACATCGCGCGAGCAGAAAGGGAAGAAGGTCAGACGTCGTGTGCCGCGACGTTCGCGCATCGTAACGCTCAACCGCCGTTGCATCAAATCCGTCATTGTCGACCGATGGGGAGGATGTACTTTAGCTCGCGTGACCAACCAGTAATTGGTTTGCAGGTTCCCGAGGGTGGGAGGATCGACGATGAAGCTTCCATGGAAATTTGGCAGAAGCTCCCCTCGTCCATATCCACCAATCTACACCATACGTTCAAGGACATGG
>ML170181.1:0-105124 GCA_004355085.1 Rickenella mellea
ACCTTGTCAGTCCAAGAGAGTGTACTGACAAGGGAACTGCCGTTTGCTGCTTCAAGGACCGTACTTGCGAGCATGGCTACGTAAGCAATAGTAACCGATCCCACCTTCGGCAAATCGATGGCAACAGAGGAGGGGATAGCATCGAACATTCGTTGGCGGACAGCAAGACTGAAATTGTCGTATATTAGGGAACGGTTGGAAAGAAAGGCAGGGATGGCCGTCTTCAAGTAGGAGAGGAACGCGGCGCCTTGTTGGATAACCGTGGCGGACTTGCCGGATTTGCAAATCATGGTGAATAGGACAATCTGTACAGTTAATTCAGCAAGATATATGTTTGATACTGAACTTATAGTGTACATGTTCACTGTCCAGGCCGTGATTCTCTTGAAGCAGACGGAAAGGGGTGTGTGTGGTGTTGCGGCCAAAAGCCGCTGAGATGGAAAGAAATGATCCACTGCTGCCGTTGGAGACATACTGTGGTGCAGAAAGCACGTTGTTGTCATTAGAAACCGTAGTAGGGCACTCAGAAGGAGGCGAGGGAGAACGTGCGTGGTCAAGAGAGTAGGCGGGTACGTCGTAGTTGTCGAGAGAAAAGATGTCGCCAGGATGTACGGGTTGGTGAACCATGTTTGCTCGTTTCAGGAACAAAAGTTGGTTGGTGAGGTTTGCTCACGAATGTATGTACTGCGCAGCGTTTGTTCGCCTGACGGTGCGCTTGAAAAGTTGGGGAGTTAAGTACCTGCGCCAAAGGCTCCGACTTGAGGGCATGTTCAGCACAGCAAAGAGTAAGCAGAGAATGGTCTGTTGAAGTTTTGACGGAGTTTACGGTCTGGACATCTTAAGCGCCGAGATTACCATACTTGAACTATTTCTTACCTTGACTCCTCCGCAATCGCCTTCACAAATGCCCGCTTGCACCTGTGCCTTGGAGCTCAACCTGTGCAACCTGTGCATGTCAAATTAAAACATACGCACAGAGGCCAAATCCAAAACCTGAGGTGGACGTATGAGGGAATAAGCGAAAGCAATGAGCAGTAAGCATAAAGCGCAGTGGTCGCAAGTGGAAATGGTCGGAGCCGGGGATGTGGCTATGTGTGCACGTCGGTGTGTGGGATGTCCGAATTTCTACCTCTAACAGCCTTCCCGGATGACACTGTTCCTCAGGCTACCTCAATTGCCAAGATGCGCAGTAGCAAGATACTACACAATGAAGAGCGTCCTCTCTGACGTGAAGGCTGGGTATGCCATGCTGAATGAAAGCTGTGAACGCACCATGTGCGCAGCAGAGACCAAAGACCGCCCCTCAGTAAGGCTCTCAAGCTATAAGTAGATCCATGCCGTGAATGCTCAGCATAATCTTTCGCCTCATGTCTACAACAAACCCCCGTAAACGGCACCGTCGCGTTGTGCAATCAGTCAACAAAGCAGACGCTGAGAACATTCCGATTCTAACAGAAGCTCAGCTCGAAGCAGTGAATGGCGAATTGCCAGTCAATGGGGTGGCTCGTCAGGTAATTGAGAGGGTAATAGTGATTGAGTGAAGTGGTTCGCTTACAAAGTTTATTTGATGTCTCAGATCTTCAAAGAGCTTCAAGAGAACCTTGCACAACTTAGAGAAGAACAACGTGATCTAAGGGCAGAACTGGCAACAAGGAAGAAGGCAAGAACCCGGTCGATTCGTGTCACAAAGGAAACCAAAGAACACTTCGACGTTGGAGACGCAGCTCGATTCTTTGCCGTCAACAGATGGGCTTTTATTCCGAACTTCACCTGGATGGGTGAAGATATTCTGAGCGTTCCAGACGACGATCCTGAACTCGCACATCATGTTGTCCCAAAGAAACAGTTTTTACAGAACTACATAGACGCGCTGCCGGCAGCTGTCAGGAACAATTACCGTGACGAAGATTTTCGCGCGATGGTGAGAGATTAGATTCTTTATGTCGTTACAAGTGCTCACATGCAGACACGATATCATCCCTAGTTCGCAACTGACATGGGGACCATTCGTTCAACCAAAGTCCACGAAGTCAAGCTCGCCGCATACAAAATTTTTGATAAGGAGTTAGCAGATTATATTACAAGTTCACGCGGGGCTGGAAATGAAGCCGTCTACCAACGAGCTGAAGACCTACTTGGTTTCACACCAAGAGATCCCAACAACCCCAACTCGCACGACACATATAGCAACAAACCTCCTTTCATGTTTGCGGAGGGAGATGGTCTACAGTCTGAGAGAATGTTCCGAGTTGAAACGTTGGCAAAGGTAAGTAGTAATGTTTGTATGTACAGCATCACTATCTACTCACACGGCATGCTAGACGCTACGCGTTATTCTATTTGGTCAAAGCTCCGTCAATAGTCTTTCTGTAGCCAATAACGACACCTATGGCAAGATGTGGGGGGTGACAACCATAACGGCTCCTTTGATTGCCTTTGCAACCACGGTGGTGAGTGCTGACTTCCGCTTCGATTTTTTTGCCACTCATTGCACCTCATGTGTCAGATCAACTATCTCCTGTCTCGTGACAGAGAATTTACACCGCGGGGAAAGAATACTCAGATGGAATATAGCGCTCGATATGCACGTTATCGAAAATTGGCGGAAACTCTCCAGACTTTCCCGGCCGGCCGAGAAACTCTCAAGTTTTTAAACAACATCGTATTTGCTGGTTACTCCATGGATAATGGTAGGGAGGCTGTAGAAGCTGATGACGACGAAGACCTCTTACAAGAAATAGCCAATGCCGCCGCCGCCGATTCGACTCTTAGTGCTCTTGATCAACCCGAAGAAGCTGTCAACCAACCTGAAGAATAACCCTGTGCTTTGCACCACAGACACCGCAATTTTGTTCAAAGGATACTAACTGGTGGCCGTTCTCACCGATGCATGGGGCGGAGGAAGTGGTTCAATTGGTCATAGCTTCGGAACTGTTCGGTTGGACTTGGGAGGAAAGTTTACAATGGGCATAAACTGACCTGTCACATGGGCACGGCAAGGATATCAGAGTTGAGAGGAAGTCATTGATATTTGTCGTTAAATAGATTCACATTGCACAAAAATACGAAAGAGTTTGACTCAATACCAGGCAAGGAGGCAGAGAGTTGAACTCGTGTTAACGTTAAAGTCAATCACATGATCAAAAAGTCTCTATCGAGGCGCCACCACGAATTCACAATCACCATGGCGTACATCCAGGCGGACATGCGAACTGTGGAATTCTACTACTGCAAGAAGACTGGCATCCCGAAGATCAAGGATTCGGGTCTCGCTGACATCGTTCTTGGCAGCAGCGATGGTCTTTCGGTACGATCTTCATGTTTACATTTCACTGTCGCTCACTATGATGTAGTCAAATGTCCATCCCGCTTCCGCTGGCAATGACCGTTCGTCGGTGTTCAAGATCAAGAACATCTGTCGTCAAGGTCAACTCACTCAAGTTCCAAATCTGTGACCACCAAAACCTCCACTTCCACCATCACTCCCACCACCAACAGGAGGTGCAACCGCATACATCTCGTCGATGATATCCCACTCGGCTGACGACATCGGGGCAAGTGTTCCGTTGCAATATCAAGGAGCGCTCGTATGCATGCACTCGCCGCCCGACGGCAATGGTCAAACTGCAGGAACAACAAGCAATGGTGAGCATATCGTCCTCATCATCAGTTATGTTTCAATTTCAGATTTTCATTCTACATTTAACAAAGTGACAGCATCGTTCAAACACAGACGCACAGGCGAATCGAAGGCTCACAGCCCACGCACGATCGGCTGTACGAAGGGCATGGCAGGATACGAGGATACTAGAAAGCAGCGGACAATGGTGAGAGTGACTCATCGTTGCTGTCATGTACGTTGAATTTTTCTTTTTTGACAGGTCAAGGCCAATGCGAACAGAACCACCAACAACCCCTCAGACTGTCCTCCCCGTCCTTCACCCCTTCCATCCACATCCAGAAACAGCGAGGGGCGCAGCAACCGCGCACTGCTTTTCAATTGTTGCATCGATCACAACATCGCAGTGCGATTCTCTCGATGAACCTCGATCAAACAGGATCGAGCTTGTGGACATGCGACGCTATGTGCACACACTCTCAGACGCATCACCGGAATCCACCCATCTCTCTCCAGTCGCCTCACCACCCTCACCCACATCAGTATGTGGCATACCCATCACAACTCGCCATCCTCCCGCCTCCTCTCATCAAAGTTGGCACAGTTAGCTACGGCAATCGCGCGGAAGCTCTACAAGCTGCGGGAGGTTGCGCGTTGTCTCGATGGATGGTGGTGTTTCGTTGCTTGATGCAGATGAGAGCATTGGTGAGGGAGAAGGTGGAGTTGTGTTCCCAGCGGACTTCGATGGTGCGGGAGGTGTGACTGTTGTGGATGAAGGGAACGAGAGCGATTCGAGTTTGGATTTGCATACCCCATTTCCGTGAGTCTTTTTCTTTTTCTCCTTCTCTTTGTTTTCGTCTCTCGTCAACGTGGACACATGACTCGCAAGAAGTTTTTTGTGATCGCGTAGGCGGGAAGCCTCATTTGGTATTGGTTCCCGGCTATATATTCACCACACTCAGAGTTTTCAGCTGGGTTTTCTGGATTTCCCCGAGCAACATCGTCTGGGTTTGCCCACCTTCGATTGGGCTATGGTTTCGTACATCGGGAACCCGCTCATTGTCCACGTTCATATTTGTTCTCATTTCAACCATGATTGCCATGCTGACCCTTATTTTTCAGTGGTGGGCACAACTCAACACATCCATCGTGCTCGTCATCACACTCCTATTTTGTATTGTGTGTGCGCCGTCTACCTTCACAACTTCCCGGTCCTTACGATTTTACAATCCACCAACCTTAAGTATCCTTTGAGCTGCGGTAGCCATGCATGTGAGTATCCTTTCCCTTTCTACGCCCTTCGCTCACCTTCGCCTTAGCACGTTCCTTCTCACCAAATCCCGATTTGGAAGGTGGCTGTGCCGCATCTGTGCCACAGTGCCGACTCAACTTCGACTGACCTTGGGTATGATCTGAGGTTCAGAAAACATTCACGTAAGTATCGTCTTCCTTTATACAACCTTTTTTAACCTTAGCATTAGCTGGTTCCCTCAGCACACCACCAAATCCCGATTTGGAAGGACTCCCGCCCATATCGCCGACTTCTCCTTCCTTGACATCAAACAATGAAACGCATGGTTTGAGCTGTGAAAACATTGGCATGAACCCCGCTTGTTCTCCGCTCTCATCGATGGTCACCCGGAGTTCAACCTCGAGACTGGTCAAAGGCATCTGAAGTTCCGCATTCAGCCACCCGGCAACACGATTCTTGGAGATGGCAAGTCTGATAACTAGAACCACGCGATCATCTTCTATCGTGGAGAATACTTGCAGCTCATCGACGCAAATAAGGACAACTACCTCGAGGAGTGCTTGAAGATCGGGAATGTACTTGGCGGGTTTGAGGAGTACGTGTTATGGTCCGCCACCGCGCTCGGTGGTGCAGTATCCACCATTATCATGATTGCAGCCACCCTCGCGGAGTTCTCGTACATCCCTACTACATGGAATAACACCTCACACCTCACACGGCGACTACTCTTCTTATGTGTAACCCTGGCCCTCACGGCGGGACCGACTTTCTACATCGCGTTCATGGACAGCCCCAATTCGACGTCGAGCGTACCGCTGATCCTGGGTATCGTCCAGTTCTTCATCGCCGTCGTCGCGACACTCCTATTCGGTATCATGACCTCCGGTCGCATGTTCGGTGATCGCGTGGCGGGGAAGTCACGAAAGTACCTCGCCTCGCAGACTTTTACCGTGTCCTACCCCGAACTGGAACGCTCGTCTCGTATGGCATCGTTCGGACTTTGGTTCCTCGTCTTCGGCTGCAAGTTCACAGAGAGCTACTTCTTCCTGACACTGTCGTTCCGAGATCCAATCCGCGTCATGGAGGGTGTGAAGGTGCAGGCGTGCTCGGACAAGTTCTTCGGAACCGCCTTCTGCACGAACCAACCTGCGTTCACCCTGGCCATTATGTACGTCATGGACCTGGTGCTGTTCGTCCTGGATACATTCTTGTGGTACATCATTTGGAATACTGTCTTCTCCATCGCGCGTTCCTTTACTCTTGATTTGTCGATCTGGACGCCGTGAAAGGATATCTACACCCGCCTCCCGAAGCGCATCTATGCAAAGATCCTCGCCACAGCGGACATGGAAGTCAAGTACAAGCCCAAGGTCCTCGTCAGTCAGATATGGAACGCGGTCCTCATTTCGATGTATCGTGAACATCTGCTCGGCATCGATCACGTTCAGAACTTGCTTTATCACCAGGTCTCGGCAGAAGGAGACGCGAGCCGCCGCGCGCTGCGTGCACCGGCGTTTTTCGTCAACCAGGACAAGAATGCAGACGAGTTCTTCCCCCGCGGAAGCGAGGCAGAGCGGCGCATTTCGTTCTTCGCGCAGAGATTGACGACGAGCGTCCCGGAGCCATTACCCGTCGATGCCATGCCCACTTTCACCGTCCTCACACCGCACTACTCCGAGAATATTCTTCTTTCGCTAAGGGAGATTATCAAGGAGGAGGATCAGAATACGCGAGTGACGCTTTTGGAGTACCTGAAGCAACTGCATACCGTCGAGTGGGACAACTTCGTCAAGGATTCCAAGATACTTGCGGAGGAGTCGAATGTGTTCAATGGTGGTTCAAATCCGTTTGGCACGACCGATGAGAAGAGCCCGTCGAAGATGGATGATCTGCCGTTCTACTGCATTGGATTCAAGAGCGCTGCACCGGAGTTCACTCTGCGCACCCGTATCTGGGCGTCACTTCGAGCGCAGACTCTCTACCGCACCGTTTCCGGCATGATGAACTACTCCAAAGCGATCAAGCTCCTCTACCGCGTCGAGAACCCTGAGGTCGCACAACTTTTCGGCGGGAACACTGATAAACTGGAACCCGAGCTCGAGCGCATGGCGCGCCGGAAGTTCAAGTTTGTCGTGTCGATGCAGAGATACTCGAAATTCAATACCGAGGAAAAGGAGAATGCGGAGTTCTTGCTCCGTGCGTATCCGGACCTGCAGATTGCATACCTTGAGGAAGAGGCACCGAGGAAAGAAGGCGACGAGCCCCGCTTGTTCTCCGCTCTCATTGATGGTCACTCGGAGTTCAACGTCGAGAGTGGTCAAAGGCATCCGAAGTTCCGCATTCAGCTACCCGGTAACCCGATTCTTGGAGATGGCAAGTCTGATAATCAGAATCACGCGATCATCTTCTATCGTGGAGAATACTTGCGGCTTATCGACGCGAATCAGGACAACTACCTCGAGGAGTGCTTGAAGATCGGGAATGTACTTGGCGAGTTTGAGGAGTACGCCGTGTTGAGCCAGAGTCCGTACGCGCAGTGGGTCACAAAGGTTTCAAGAAGGCTCCGGTTGCGATCATTGGTGCACGCGAGTACATCTTCTCAGAGAATATTGGCATTTTGGGAGACGTGGCTGCTGGAAAGGAATAGATTTTCGGCACGCTCACTGCTCAGTCACTCTCTTGGATTGGCGGGAGGCTGCATTACGGGCAGCCGGATTTCCTCAACGGCATCTTCATGAACACGCGCGGCGGTGTTTCCAAGGCACAGAAGGGGTTGCGCTTGTACGAGGATATCCACGTGGGTATGTCAGCCTTCGGTCACGGCGGACGTATCAAGCACACAGAGTAGTACCGGTGCGAAAAGGATCGTGATTTGGGCTTTGGCACAATTTTGAACTTCCAGACCAATATTGGTACAGCATGGGAGTGCAGATGCTCTGTTGCGAGCATACTATCTCGGCACACAACTCCCCGTTGATCGGTTCTTGATGTTCTACTACGGTCATCCTGGCTTCCATATCAACAACCTTCCCATCGTTCTTTCATTACAGGTCTTCATTGTGACAAGTGAGTTGTTTTTCTTTCTTTCTTTCTTTCTTGATCTTCAATCGCGCTTACTGGCTTCGATTTTTGAGCGGTGTTCCTTGGCACGTTGAATAAGCAGCTCACGATTTGCAAATACAATGAACAAGGATCGTTCACTCCCAATCAAGGGGGATGCCACAACCTTGTGCCGGTCTTCGACTGGATTAAGCTTTGTATCCTCGGCATTTTCTTGTGTTCATGATTGCCTCCTTGCCGTTGTTCTTACAAGGTATGTGTCTGACACTTCTGATCCTATACCAGTTCTGAAAATTATGCTCAGAATTGGTTGAGTGTGGGTACACAACGGGCGATCCTGCATCTCGCCAGGCACCTCGCGTCCCTTTCACCGATCTTCGAGATCGTCTCAACGCAAATCTACTGCCACTCGATCTTGAGTAATCTTACGTTCGGTGGTTTCTGGTACGACGTGGCTTCGCGACGACATGTGTCATTCGTGATTCTGTATTCACGCTTTGCAGGTCCGAGTATCTACTTGGGGATGCGCACTCTGATCACGTTGCTCTATGTGATGATGTCGCCTTGGATACCTCCTTATTAACGCAAATTTGGTGATCAAATATACTTCATCTGTTTTTTGGCATTGATGGCATTAATTGCATTGATTGCGCTTCGTAAGTCTTCAAGTGGGTTCCTCCCTATCTTTTCTGACTTGTTATCTCCAGTTGTGATTTTCCGTTCAGCCATCTGCTTGAACTACTCGCTCTGCACTACCATCTAAGACCTTATGCCCCACATACGCAACGCCCTCCCTCTGGCACCTCTTCTATTGGAACTTCCCACATCACCTACTATCTTCCTAACCCGCTCATGTCCTGGACATTTTAATTAAGGTAAAATGTCACAACCACATTGAATGTTCGTACATCACATGCGTATGAGAAGATCATTTGGTATTTTGGATGGCATTTTGTAGATATTATTTATGGCATGGATTGATCTTATTGAGTGTGGATCAATCTAGGATTGTGAGTTAGGAGACCTGAGAGTCGTCGGCCGCAAGCTTATAAAGCCAACGCACCACGCAGATTAATCTTCCAGGTGTTCACTATCACGGCGTGGATATGCTGTGCTGAGGGCGGTATGCACGGCTTTGCGAAGCAGAACTCTGCAATGCAGTGAAGTTGCACAGGACACGAATATCTGTTATATTTGACGTGCTTGTACCAAAGCTCCTCACTTCCTCTATGGCCCCATGTCGCGGTGTATCTGATAAGCAGCACTCCTGGACCCGGACTGCTAGTGTGCTGTTGGCTAGAGAAGTTACCTGCTCAATCTGCTCCAATCAGTTCTCAGCGAAAGGCATTCAGTCTCATACTCGTTCTTGTGAAAAGGCAGCAAAAGCCAAGAAGCTTCAAGTGCAACGCAGGAGGCAAGGTTAGAATACACGAGCCCTCTTCTGACCGTTATCAATGTGACTCCTGACTTAGGTATTAATCATACGCCCCTCCATGCTGAATCGGCCGCATCAACTTCAAGTTCCCAAACTAATTTGAAACAAATTAATACCCCTGGACTTGCAGGTAATTCAACACGTGAGGAAATACAACATCATGACTTGGACATGGGTAAACGCAGTAAACCACCTATCCAAGGGTTTAGAACTAACGTACTGTGGTATAGACATTGATCTTGAGCGTGACATAGGAGTAGAAGCTGTATCTGTCATTCCCGCTCTCGCAGATTCAGGTCCACAAATTCCGCCAATTGGAACCTACGTTCGCATTCAACATCATCCTTCTAGTAAACTTCCGGACAAAGTCTACACACTCGATGAATATCTAGAATCAAGAGCCAGGGAAGACACTAAAAGTACTCTGGGTCTCAAAAAGCCTGACGCGACCGTACCAAAAGTTCATCACAAATTGCCTTGGTTCCCCTTCAAGACGGAAGCAGACTTCGACTTCGCAGAGTTTGCACACAAGTATAGGTTGACTAATCCGCAAGTTGATGACCATTTGAGGCGGATGCGCAGCATTTGGTGTAAAGGTGGTGATATGGATCTCACATTCAAATCACATCACGACATTGATGCGGTGTTGGAGGCTATGCGAGAGATTGGTGTCAAGGTAAGTTGGTAGTGTTACACAACTTGAAACTTAGACTGTGTTGGGAAATGTAATGACGTGTTTATTCCTCCAGTTTATGACCAAAACCAGTTCCGCCGCATACAACGATTACACTGGAGAAGAGGTCCATGTTGAATTCGAATATCAAGTCTGTTCCCTGCTTGACGTTGTTCGAAACGTCATTCGGGACCCGGTGCTTTCCCGTCATATACAGTGGTTTCCGACAAGACGTTTCCTGATCATCGATGGGAAGGAACAACAGTTTATTGACGATGTCGATTGCACGTTGGACTGGTGGACATACCAGGCATGTCAAATTTTAAATTTTCATTTTCGTACCATCTTTAATGGTGTTTCACAAACTAACGATTTGACCAGACCATTGTTGCACCGATTGGAGGAATATATATTCCTCTGATGATCTATGCTGATGGAACACAAGCTTATCGATTTCGGGGCAAGAAATTCCACCCGATCATTCTGCGCCTTGCATTCCTACCTAGTGACATTCGAAATACCACCGGAAAAGGTGGAGGGACTTTGATAGGATGGATACCCGAGGTTCGCAATCATTTTATTTATAAAAAATTCCTGCCTAAGTCTGAGATCCATGCCTTAGATTGACATGCCCGCAACTGAGAAAGAAAATGTGTCATTCACAGACTTCAGGAATAAGATTGTGCATATTGTTCTTACCGATCTCTTTTCTACGATTCGTTTGTCTTCGCAAATTGGAGAACCCATCACTGGTTTAGATGACGTGAAAAGGTTGCTATGTATAGGTGTGACCACTGTCTCACTTGATTTTGAGGAAGCGTAAGTCAAGAATATTCTTCATTCTGACAATTCATTTTAACCGTGAAGATCTCTCTGTCAGAACAACATTTGCCAATACTCGAGGCGTCAAAGCACTTTTTCCATGCCCAATTTGTTTGGTACCGCATGATGCCTTGAATGTCATATCGGAAGGGGACTATTCACGGACTCAGGAACAATCAATTAAGATATACAAAGAAACAGAACCAATGCTCAGAAGGCACGGAACAATAACAACTGCTGAGAATGTACTGAAGAGACATGGGCTTCGCCCTGTTCGGGTATGTGTTTTCCGCTTGTGTGTGCAACATTCAACACCTTACGACAAATCTCTAGAATTCCTTTTGGTCAATTCACAACTCGGACATCCACAAAGCGATTGCTTACGACATCGGCCATGGCATTGATGGAGGCATTGCTAAACGACTGATTCTTGGAGTATTTGAATACCTAAGCAATAAGTTTAAAGATCGTCGGAACCTATCAATTATTGATGATCGGTTAGTCACAATCTGTTTTCTTCCTGGCGGGTAAACGGAATTTGATGTTAATGCAGTTTCAGCCTTCTCAAAGCATGGACGCGATGGGTTCATTTAGAGAAAATCACGGAAGTCTCATATGTTGATCAAAAAACTTGGCTTTGCATCTTTATGGTCCGTACTAGATCTCTAAAATTGCGGAAGAAGCTAAACTTATTACCAGAGAATTTTGGGCGTTGTATGGGATTTAGAACAGGATGGACGCCGTAGCATGAAGCACATTTTAACATGCATACGCGCTCTAGCTTGTCTGAGATGCATACTCGGAATTCATTTCATTCTCAACGAACATTTGAATCTTGCCGAGAGATTTGTGAAAAGGTTTGCAGACTCGTTACCTGTGAGTTAGATCATGGAGTTTCAAGATTCAAATCTCGGTGAATTAATATAATCTATAGAATGCGGGTCGTGTATTAGGACATGACCTTAATATCCCCAAAATCCACCTTCTCATTGATCATGCCGTGGATCACATTCGACGAAAGGGGCCGCTCAAAGATATAGGTACAATGCTAGGCGAACACGGTCACGTTGAGGTGCATGAAGACTTTGAGCAAGTCAGTGGGTTTGAATCGGAGAAGCAAGTTAGTTTGACATTTACGAAGCAAATTCTACTCAGCAATGTGGCTCACTAATGGTCAACTAACAGGTTGTAAAGTTGCGAGAAACTCGTGCTATGTTGCAAGTCATCCGAGAAAGAGTTGACGAATACAGCCGAAACGAGGAAGGCGAGAGTAGTACTCCTGACAACACTTTAAATCCACCGAGACAAAACCGGAGGAAAACTAAGGCTCTCCCTCTTCAACCTGTTCTGGGTTCACCGCAACACAAATTTCCTGCTTGGCAGTTGGACCAGGTGGACGTGACAAGATCATCACAATCAGAGGCATTTCGAAACAGTTGTCAACAACTTCTTACCTACTTGAAAGAGAAAGCGGCCTCAAATGTCTTTCCCGAAATTGCGGATAATGGGAACGTGAGTCGCATGAGTCACCTGGTCGGAAAGCCGCACTCATTTTAATACCACAGGTTCAACCATATGAATCCCTCCAGCTTTGCTACCGGTCGCTGAGCACTCAATCACATGCCTGGGAGTATGTACACTGTTCAGAGCAGTTTTATCGTCGAACTCGCTATGACTGTGTCCTGGTTGACTGTCCATCGGGTCAATTTTTTGCTCGACTTCAAGGGCTTTACACCTGCACAGTGTTCAAGAAATTATGGTCGGTTGCCCGAGTCACAAAACTCAAGCCAGTTCAAAATCAAAGGTCCAACGTGATTGGATTTCCACATGTTCGCGAAGAACGTTCAGGTGTTTGGATTGACATCTCATGCATCACACGATTTGTTTATGAGCAACCAACATTTGAGCGTCGTGATGAGTACTTCATCAATGATACAATGGACTCCGATATGTTCCTTAGATTATTAGTACGTAGTGACTAATATACAATGATGTGTTCACAGCAGCATTGAACACAATTTCTTATGTTTCCGCTCAACAATATTCAGTTAGTGTTGTTGTGGCGGTGCCCAAATGGCGATGCGAAGCGTCGTCTTTCGGACTTTGAAATCAATGTTGAACCTCAACTCCATCTTGCACTCACCACCTCGCCTCACTGTGTTTCCTCAGTCTCCCCCATTGTCACTTTGGATGGTTAGAATGGATTTCTTCAAGTTAAACAATCCTCTGACGTTTGCCTAGTACCACAGCACAGTTGGTGATGGCTCAAGTCTCCGGCTCAGTCCGCAGTTTGCATTCTCTACCAGATGATCGTCCTTACCATTTTTTGACAGAAAACTGAACGCAAGAAGCTCCTAGCACAATTTCACAGATTTTGGACGTTAGTATTTGGGCGACTTGATGGTGCGTATTTTTTATCCCTTTTTGAGGGGGGGACTTTTTTGTGAGGTGTGGATTGTTAATGTGTGATTTACTTTGTGTGTGATGTGCAGGAACCCGGGTCGCTTTGGGTACACTCGGTGCCGAAGGAGATTGTGGATAGTGTTTCGGAGACGGAGAAGAAGCGGCAGGAGGCGATTAATGAGGTGATGTACACTGAGCGCGACTTCGTTCGGGACATGGAGTACCTCCGAGATGTGCGTCCCGCAACATCCCCTCAATATCCTTTTCTTAAATTTTTTCTCTGCACACAGGTATGGATAGCCCCGCTCAAGAAATCCGACATCATCCCCGAAGAGCGGCGCCTCGACTTCCTCGAGCAGGTGTTCTGGAACATCCACGACATCATCGCCGTGAACACGCGCCTGCGCGACGCTTTGAACAAAAGACAGAAGTCGTACGCGGTCGTCGAGCGCATTGGAGACATCCTGCTGGAGGTCGTCCCGCACTTCGCGCCGTTTGTGAGCTATGGGAGTCATCAGCTGTATGGGAAGTATGAGTTTGAGAAGTAGAAGAGCGCGAATGTGGCGTTTCAAAAGTTCGTGGATATGAGTTGCCCCCGTCTCGTCCAATCGTATTTCAGTGTTCTCAGACCACATTCGGCGTTTAGGAAACGGAACGCCTGCCGGAGTCGCGCAAGCTCGAGCTGAACGGGTACCTGACGAAGCCCACCACGCGCCTCGCGAAGTACCCCTTGCTATTTGACGTCATACTGAAGTACACGCCGGATGACGAAATGCGCGATTGGAAGCCAGAGGTGGACACTACTGGCATCACCGTCGAGAATGCTCTGGGCGATTGGTTCCAGTGCGTATTATTTACCTTCATTTCCCATCTGTTCTGTTAGACTCAGTGCACTGAACGGCATTTAAACAGCTACTGGGGACACCGACACAACTACGCAGAATCGTTTCTCAGCATCCGACATGGCGGGGTACCGAAGAGGGTACCGAAGGCTCGACGCGAGTGATACGGAAGCTACACTTCCCAGAGAGCAGTTCGGCGCTGTGACCCTCCCTGTTACCAGAACAGGTGAAGGAGCCTGACTTGAATCATCTTAAACAATGACCACACCTCCGCCAGAACTAGCCCAACGTGTCTCCAATAACAAGAGGTGACTTGCGCCACTCGCGCCACTCTCGTTATCGATATCGGGGATTGATGGTAGCACAGCGCAGGCGCGCCGATCCGAGACCTCGGAACACGTGTATCTGCATACGCATTTACGACAGTGATGGACTGACTGCAGGAGCAGCATGCAACAGGGTGCGAACGGCAGCGCTATTCTCATCCTTATGAGTAATTTTGACTAATTGTATCTAAGATTGCTTACCAGCGCCGCGCAATTGCAGCGTAAGTGACGAACATCACCCAAACCCTCACTTACACCATTTCCAACCCCACAGATATAAAGGGTTTGTCCGTACGCCTCCCAAAGCCCACGGCAGGTGAAACAAGTCAGTTGCGGCATAGAAACGGTGAACAGCGAGCAACCACAACCAAAACCATAACCAAGACCAGATAGCGAGGCAGTGGCAGCAGCAGCACCTTGCTCAACACCATGAGCCACGCACGACGGCAAACCAATGCGCAGCGAGAGGTGCGGTTGGGTTTGTTCATTCTTGCCTGATACAGGAGCTCATTTGCACACAAACCGAAGCATTCAAGGCTTCCAGCTCATCCACTACGTCGGCGGCGGCACCCGTGCCGCCTTTGGTATACTCCTTGGTATACTCCTCCTCGACGCTTTGTGAAGTCAGTAATGTTCCTCCTTCCCTCCACCGTACATGTCATGGTCATGGAAAACGTCATACTGACAAGATTGTGCATGATTGTGTGGATAGGAATACGTCGACCGCGTACTCGCAATGCTTTCGATGATTCTACCTTCTCCCAAGGTTCGTATCTCTTCACCTCATTGTTTACTTGGTGATATAATTAACTAATATGTGTATCTTGGTATCAATGACAGTGCTGGTGCCATACAACCCGATGCTCTCGAGTCTCGACGAACCAGCTCATGGATCCGTGGAGAGCAGTCACCTCAAACGTCTTCGACATTGAGACACTGTATGTTATGCCGCCCACCTCGTCAAACTTCCACTAACATTACATCACCATATATAGGTATGACATCACAGTCAGGACACTCAAAATTGAGGATTCCGTGTTCGAAGACTCTGAACGCCGTGCGTACAGATTATATGTATCTATTTTTTCCTTCATCCTTTCTAATTTTTTTCTGTTGTAGCTCGTAGCACGGATGATGCGAGGTGTGAAACATCCTTGCGCTTCCCTGAGAAACATACTGGGTGAGCTATACATTCCTTTCGTGCATTTTTTCCTTCCTAATTGACTTCGCTTGTTAGCCATCTCCGGAAACTTTCCCTCAACTTGATCCCTTACCTCGTGTACGTTCCGTTTACCCTCACCTCCCGAATAGACACTGACATGTGAATTTGTTCTGTGGTCAACTATAGCTCCACTTCCTCATGCCTTCTTTCGCACTTTTCTTCGACCCCGAGGGCAAGGCTACAACAGTTACAAATACGATCACTGTTGGTGTAACTTTTGTCACTGTGAGTGTTCTCCGTGCCGCACTAGCTTGTCAAAAATGCTCAAGTGGACGCATGCTTGTGGTGGTATGCCGCAGTCAAAAATGCTGTGGTGGCCGACGTCAGACACACCACGCAATGCTTGCGAGTCGCAGTATTTACTCTATTTAAATATAGTAGGACCAATTTATTTTATTTTATTTTGTTGCAATCCAGTACCAAGCGATATGACTGTGAGATGAAACAATATCAATATCCCTGACCAGCAGACAACGCATCTTAACGATTGTTTGAGACGTGGCGGATGTCTCGGTACATTTATCCAACTTCGTGCGAGAGTCAAAACACTGCAGACACTTTGCAATGATAATGAACTATTTATTAGTGCCACAACATTACATAGACCCGGCAAACGCATTCAACATTCGGTCAGCCTTGAGACGTGTTTGCAAAATTTGGTGGCTGCGGCAAGTCATGCCATGGGCAATGCAATATGACAGTATCTCAAAACACTGCCGGAATGCCACAGTGACCGGCTGACATTTGCTCAGCCTTGGGATGCGCTCATAATAGTTCGTGGCAGCGGGAAGCCACGCCACGGGCTGTGCAATATGACAACATTTTGAAATACCACCGCAGCATTATGACAACCAGTTGACATAGTAAGTATGTTGCGATGACCTGACAAGGCTCCGACTATGTGTTGACCTTCTGACAATGATATGATTATGTTAGGCCTCCTTAAATGGTCCAGCATCGATAACAAGGCATTCTGAGATGGATTCTGCATTTTGGCATTGCAAGTCGTTGGAAGACCTTGAAAGCTATCGCAGGTCAGGTGTGAATTTTCTGACATGAGCTATATTACGACTCACTATTCCGTCTTCATGATGAAAGAAAATGCCATTAGATTCACCAGAAACATTTGATTCCAGCGCAATCATTTCATATGTGTCACTGGTAGGGCATGGTGAAGCGCAAATTTAATGCAGTGTAGACTCACATTCAAATTCCAATCGCAAATGACGATCGTAATTTTGGCTAGCTCAGCGTCCTCCTAGACTATCTGAAAAACATGTATTGCGGCCACGCGGCTGTTAATGGTATGCGCAGAAAGTGTGAAGTCCGTGAGTCCAGGTGAGAGGTGGTTTTAGACATCTACAGGGGTTTATGTGAA
Organism: Rickenella mellea; assembly: GCA_004355085.1. NCBI lineage: Eukaryota > Fungi > Basidiomycota > Agaricomycetes > Hymenochaetales > Rickenellaceae > Rickenella > Rickenella mellea. Next base: position 17,033 of record ML170181.1, read on the forward strand.
AACCCAGGAGAGACGTCGTATTTAAGGTGATACGTTCGTATTCAAATGTTCGGCGAATGATAAAACCAGCATTGGGTGACAATGAGACACGTAACTCAATACTAATTGACCACTTCACCTTGGATTCTCGTCGAAAAGAGACATTCCCGTGAGAGAAAAGGAAAAATAGACCTTCGTCGTTGTCATCTACGACGCACCATCTGACCCGCACTACTAGACATTTCTGGAATCCATGTACATCGACCTCAGATGAGTGAACGTTGCCGGTGCAACGCGGATCAACGGTCGTGAAAAACCGAAGGACGACGCCAGAAACCTAGCTACGCCGTGATGCTCAGTTAGCTGAACCTGTCCATCAGACCGAATCCATGTTAATTCGGGGAGACAACTGACCAGTTATTAGTGCCGTGCGGAGATGCCTTTCGACCATGACTCCTACTTGAGTATGGGGTGCTGTGCATTTTGGAATTTGAATCACAGAAGACTGCTGCCAGTGTTACAGTGTTGTTACCGCCAACTTCCCATGATGCTCTTCTGAATTGAGCGATGCGTGAAGGGGAACAGTCGTGATATACGGTTCACATGGGTGGAATATGATAAGCTTGGATGCACTGATCCTGCATGCCGTGTAGGCACGTTCATTTCTTTTCGAATGTGGGCGCCAGTGTACACCACACATGACACGCATGTCACGTAACTCGAACCACCACCACCCAACCGACCACCCGCCCTCGACCCCGAACCAAAGACCGTCAAAACGGGCGAGGGAACACTGGCAGTCTCCCTCACCACATGCGACACCTGACACGCCTACGAGCGGACAGCCCACCGTAAATGACAGACTGAAGAAGCCCACACAGCACTTATTAAAGGCTCTTACTGGCTTACAACTCGAACCCCTCACCATCTTCGATAACACACCGAGCGACTTGGATGAAGGAATGAAGGACCTTCTCAAAGTCCTTCGTATGATATGCCAAACAGTGGGTCTTGAGATCCAGCCTCCAGAACCCAGACATCACGCAGACGCGACCATCCAAACGGATGCACCGCCCGCGAACAAATCTAAGCCTAACGAAAAGACCACGCCAGCCAGCTACGCCGCCACCGCCGCCCATGGTCGGCAAAAACCACGCCTATCAGCAACTCCTGCCACCCAGCGAACGCGCACCACAACACCTTGTGCCAACCCCATGAAGAGACACCACCCCACGCGCCTCGTGATCGAAATCAATGACCCTCTCCCCCCATCTGAACGACCAAACGAATATACCGCATGCTCCCAGATCAACGACATCCTTCAAGCAGAAGAAGAGGCCGCAGGTTTGAGGGTTGTTGGGATGAAGTGGAATGCGAAGGGCAACTGTATCCTCTTCACCCACGCCTCGTTCACCGCTGAACAACTTGCGCCTTTTGAGCCCCGATTCCGACATATCATTGCCGGGAAGTCAAAAACCGAAGCACACCCAGATCGCAGCTGGTCCAGGGTCATTCTTAGCGGAATCGACACCGGGAAATCAGACCGCAACGACAACACCCCATTCACTCCCAGGTCTGGTGCAGACCTAAAAGACCACTTCATTGACATCAACCCGCAGTATGCAAAATGCCGCCTAATTGGGGAACCAAAATGGCTCTGCTCTGCAACTGCACTCCAAATGAAACAACACTCCTCGATCCTCCTCACCTTCGAGGACCCCTCCGATGCCGACCACCTCATCCATACCGACCGTGGAGCCATGATGTACGGGCGCTTCGCTCGTGCGTCACGCTACACCGACGAAAAACCCGTCCGACAGTGCCGCCGATGCTGGTCACTCGACCACACTACATCGGATTGCAGTCGAACAGATCCCGTCTGTCGCCTCTGCGCAGGCAACCACCACGAACGACAACACCACTGCGCACAATGCCAAATAAGGCGGTGCAATGACCACCTCCCAACACGATGCACGAACTGCGAAATGAAACACCCATCAGATTATCACAAATGCCCCAAACGTAAGGCTGCAGCATCGAAAGAAAGCAAAAACCGAGCGAGTCGTCCTGGTCGCGCGGCTCCAAACGGCGACCGCGGTAACCAGACCATGGACACATCTTAGAACACCACACATGATTCTTTACATTATACATCCCGCTTGGACTCTATACTTCTCTTCACGCCACGAAAACATCATGCCTCCCCTCCCGCAACCTCACCTTTCACGAATGGACAACTAAACACCCAAAGCTCACCCCGCTATTGTTGGGACCACGTACACCATCAATGTAGCATGCCTTTCTTCGATTCACCGAGAGTTTGGCACCGCGTCTTAGCACTTAGACTTGCTTGTAGCGGTATATAAATGCTGATTCAAAAAAAAAAAAAAAATACACCACACATGACCATAAACGTCACGTTGTGACAGAAACGTGACCAATGACTAAGCGAGTCGTGGTCATTCCTCCGGCTATCTCCTCATGATGTTCCCGACAACCCCAACTGCACTACGGTCTCAGCGGTAAGACGAACGAGCACCGTTCTGTGGCCGTGAATGTCTCAGTCGAAGTCCAAGCCATCGCAGAACGACAAGTTCTTTGAACAGACTCAATCACGAATTCGAAGAATCCAATCACACCTTTCACACACTCCAACGGGCTCAAAACTTAAGGATAAAGTATGTATAATCACTGGCGTTGGGTCACTAAAGGGGATAGGGTGGGTTTTGACAGCCATTTTATGCTATATTTACTGATGAATTGGAAGACGTGCATCGGCGCTGTTGTTTGCACATCAAGGTATCTCTACTATTCCTCGTGTTCAAATCCTGCGTGACTGATTTCTCTTTATCCCAGGCGCAAAGCACCTCTACGTTCTTGACTATCTTGGCGACAACCTCCCTGATCTCAAAAAGACAATCGAAACCTCATATCCTGACGTCAAAGTTACAACGGTTCAAGCGGACGCTGCCGATGAAGTCGCTATCTCTGGTATCTGCAAGCGAGCGTTACAGGAAGAGGGTCGTTTGGATGTATTTTTTGCGAATGTAAGCACCACGGCTCTTTCCACCGCCAGTTTGGTACAACCAGAAACAGGCAGGGATTGCTACGGCAAAAGCATTGCCTGACATCACTACAGAAATATTCACGAATACGATGCGTATAAATGTATTGTCGTAAGTTGTCATCTATTCTATCCTTACCATATTATGACACTCGGCAGAGTGTTTCTGGCTGTCAAACATGCTTCTGCGGCGATGGCTGTGACAAATGAATCACGGGGAAAGACGGAAAGTGGTGGGAGTATTATACTCACGGCTTCAGGTATGTAACCAGACCTGCGCGATTCGACTCACTTTCTCATGTTCCACAGTCGCGGGAATTCGCTCAGGGGCTGGTCCTGTGGATTGTGAGTTGGAGGAATATCATACTATTGCCTCATTTTTGATCATTCTTGTACACAGATAGTGCAAGCAAAGCCGCGTGAGTAAATTGAAAAGTTGAATAGTTTGCGTGCTCAAACCACAGAAACTGTTGGGGCAGAGTAAACAACATCGCCCAGACCTCTGCTTACCAGTTGCAACGCAGCAACATTCGCGTTAATTCGATTTGTCCAGGTCTCATTGAGACAGGCATGACCGATGCAACATTTAGCCAGGCCAGACAGAGAGGTACTGCTTCCAAGATTGGACAACTAAACCCTCTAGGCCGCTACGGAGTTGCTGAAGGTGCTGGTTTGTTTACCAACCTCTAACCAAGTCTAATCACTCTACTGGCAGAGATCGCACAGGTTGCCTTGTTTCTCGCGTCCGGTGAGTGCTGATGATGTCATTTCTGCTGATGATCGCCAATCGAACACATCCGATAGACGAATCCAGCTACGTAAATGCTCAAAACTTAGCGGTGGACGGAGGGTTATCAGGATCGCATCCTGTCGTCCCTGGCAAGTGGGCATAGTCGATAACGCGATCCGGTTATTGCCGAAAAATACCAGTGACCTGAACTTGATTGTCTGGGTCTTTCCCATAACGTCGAACCGTATTTCGCAGCTCGTCTAAATTTAAGTGTAGAGTAATACCTGCTTGATATATCGAGACTCCGGCCTCGTTGCAAGATGTCTTAACGCGCTGTGGAGCAATATGTACCGGGGTGTGTCCATAAGAGTCCATAAGGTGGCTCGCCTAGACTAAACCCGACATCTTGGCGAATGCCTCCAAGCGCAAATGAGCACACAACTCTACTAGTTCAGTTCGCCGAGATACATTTGCAGTTAGGACTTGGGAAATGAAGCTTGTGCCCATGGTGTTGACCCTGATAGACACCGTGAACTTGAAAAGTGTTTGTTCCCATGTGCGGTTACGTACAAAAACATACAGCTACAAGCGCTGCAGTGAACGTCGCCATTCCACACCTCAAAAGTTGACCTCCACCTCAAGAAAACTCCCTAAAATATTTCAGCTCATAGCACTGAAGTACACAGGCCAGACGACACGGGATCCTCGAGCGCGAACGCGCACCTACATCAACAAATGATGATGATGTTGAGGAAAACATGCTGGGCAACAACGTTGGGAAAACGTACAGGTGCAATGTTCAAGTCTCTTCCGCACTTCAACCAAGTTTTCGTTGGCTGGCACCTCGCCGGGTTGGGCGGCCAAGAAGTGCGCTCCATCCTCAGTTAACTTGCGTCTCTTGACCCGGTTAAGCGTCTGGAGTGTCGATGTCGAGGGACGAAACTCTGAACATGGTCCCGTGCTATGGCGATCGTTAGGCCTCTTCAGTGAGCCCAACGATCCATGTGATAGACTCGGAAGAAATGGTTCAACTTGGATAGTGAGTTCCCTCGAACAAGTCGTGTCTTTGGTTTTGGTCCCATAATGTCGTCGCCTTCGGACTAATGAACCACACATTGTTTGATCAGAAATTGTCATCCACTGAACATACGCTGTAATATGAGAAAGGCGTGAGTAAACGAAACACGTATACGTCGCCTTGAAGATACGATAGACGATTCTGGGTAAGTTGATAATCCCTTTCAATGGTGAAATAAAAATAGCACTCACTTCAGAGACTAGGGGTACTCCAAGATCCTGTCCTTCGGCATGGATCCATGAAACCTGGCCACAAGACTGTGATAGACATAATCGTTAATATTCACGACAATATCTGTGGCATTCACCAATATCTGGGAGATTTCCCCAAATCCGCCGTGGACAGATCAATCCACATCGGTCAATGGCAGAGTCACCAATCAAATTCATATCAATGAGGTGAATGATTAGCAATGTTTTCCAGATGTAGATGGAAACACGGGTGGTAAGGATTGAATCCTACGCTGGAATCGGAACGATCTAATTCTTCGGTTTCCTTGATATCCAGAATTCACATTTTGACCGATAGTGATGCCAAGGATGCGAAGAGAATATATCCTACCCTGCTGGACAAGCGGCATGCAGGACCTCGGCGAGGAATCATCGACCCGACTTTCCACTCCCATGGTATGGACCCCGCAAGAGGCTTTTCAAGGCCAGCATCGTGTTCGGGGCACAGGAGGGATGGACGCTAGGGAAGACGAGATACACCAGACAGCATCCACTGACCCAGCAGGACAAGAAGAACTGGTGAAGACGCGAACTCGAAAACATCTTGTAAACCCGAGTAAATGAAACACGAAATATACGCGACCCACCCACCCAAAAAAAGTGAATGAAACATACCTATCAAATCCTGCTCAGATGGCAGAACCAGTTGCTCTTGTCAAGCAGGCCACCTGCGGTAGTGAGACATGAGCTGTGGCGCGCTCATCGAGGCCGCAGCGGCTGAACGAGGTTCGCTATCATTTGGCTGGAGATATCGAGTGCTATCGGTTCAAGATTCGGTTTATCTTGCAAGGGATGAATGCGACGGCGCGGTCCTGTGGATGGTGCAAGTTTGGAGTCGTATTTATGCCATTCTCGGCTGAGGTTTAGTTACCTTCCCCCCTTGTCATCCAACACCAACTACGCCAAATCCCGGTCAGCTGGACCACCCCGTGTCCTCCCGCAATCACGAAAGGAGAACCCTCACATTAAATCAGATGCAAGAAGCTTGACTGTTGAACGAGGAAACCAACGTACCTTTTTCGTACTCCGTTTATAGCGGCGTTTTTCAAGTTCAAGTTGAACACCGCGAGTAGCGGGCTCATCATCCAGTGAGTATGCAGTCTACTTAGTTCGATCATTGTGTCATTCAAATTTTCAGGGTGGTGCAAGCTGATGTGATTCTCAAGGTTTCGGTGTTCCTTCGATGCGCCTAGACTTGGATGGGCAGTTGAGTTAGTGCAACTTCGAAAATACACCTTGTGCAGACCACCTCAAGTTCGGTCACTTGATAATGAGGCCACACAGTTCCCCGCACCCCGAGACCCCACCGCGGCCCACAATCCGGTTCCATGGATTGTTCGAATTCCCCCTCGAAGTGTAGCAACTGTACACCGACATTGTCCCAAGCCAGGGCTTTATAACGGTCAACGTGCCTCATGAGGACTAGCAAGTCCTTAGCAGACCTATAATCGGAAAACGGGAGAAACACAAAGGAACACTGTAGGTGCGTGTTGACCTCTTGCTAGTTCTCGTTGAATTCAAATCTCGATCAAAGGTCTCGACGTCTCCCGGCGTGATGTCCACCCACTCATAATTTTGACCCTCGAAATATTCATGGTAACGCTCAATGGCAGTCTTTCTCCAAAGTCGACCCTGTTATGTGCGATATCGCGAATACACAGAAAATGGGTTAGTCGTGCTTATCTGCGACGTCCCATTGTACCGCTGGCAGCTCAAAGTTAGTCTCCTTGGAAACATCGCGACAGCACTAGACACTGTACGTCTGTCAATTCTACCGCTTAATCTCCGGATGATTTACGCCAAAATTTATTGGTGGATATCTACCATGCTGTTGGACTTTTCGAAGTAAGGCTCCCGCTATCATTATACGTCACTGACCCAGGCCGTGAGGGCTTACGTTGTTCGAATGCAGGAAATCCATAGTATATCCCGGTGATGTACGGCGACGCTGAAAAAAAGGGTCGTGATTTGGTTATCCTCAAAGTACTTCTCGAAGCAGCGCGTGGAAAGAATTCATGACTACACTCACGTCTCTCCTAGAGCAGCAGCGAAGATGTCAAAATTTCAAGTCACCGTTAGGTGGTCTACAAAGCAGGCGTGATACGAGTTTCTGGAAGAGCTACTGGAATTAATCGAGGGTATGCTCCGCAGCCGTCAAAATGTTCCTTCCTTCGAGCTGGCTATTAAGGCTGACTATTCCGACATCAGGATTTTTACGTCTCGAATCGTAAGTCACCAACTCCGTCAAGCGGCTGATAGTTTCTCCACCTCGGTAGGTCTAAGCATACTCTGGTGAATTACCCAACAAACCCACCACCAACCGTGGAGCTAGCTTGGTTCCTTCACAGAGAAAAGTTTGGTCTCTTGACGCTTCTCTGTCTGCTGAAGAGCAAGAATATCTCTCAAGACGCTGTACTTACCTTATTCGCACCATGTGTCAGAGATTTGTGGGATTGATCCTGCCCGTTCATGGCCGACAATCGCAAACCCTCGGTTTCTTACGGCCTTCATTAATAGAAATTTTGACCAAATAACCGTTGTTTATCATGATAAACACCGTCGCTTTCTGTTTGTTTGCCAGGTTCCACCACCTTCTTCATGGTCTTTGATGACGGTACCCCAACGGATGGTATCGGCTTACTGGCATGGGAAATGACACATCGATTGGCACCCTTTTTGCCAATATCTGACCGCTTCTCACTGTGACAATAGAACAACAATATCGCCTTACGTCTGGTTCAATCATTCATTGTCATTAATTCCGCTTTGGACCACCACTTCAATCCTCCCAACTGACGAGAGGTTACGGTATTCTGAAAAGCAAACAAACTCAAGAATCTTTAGCTCGTAATGTTTTGTTATCTTCCTCCGTGGTATCCAGACATCTGGATGGACACTTAGCTCGTAGTTTTGCTGCATAACTGGGCACCGAAATGTGGGGCTCATGAATGGTTCAACATCAATGGTGGGGGTAGATAGAAATACAATGAAACGATGATCAAAGTCTAATAGATACACTGAACGAAGCATCCGTTGTCCCAACACGCAATACATAATCGGCTGCACTTCGTCACGACGTCAATTCGCATCAACGACCTTCCACCACTAGCCACATGTATGGGTGCTATTAGTGAGTTCCCAGTAACTCTGGTTCACTCGTCGATCCCCCGGGAGCGAACCCAAGCGGGCGGTTGGGAATGTTGATACCAAATATCAACGGAAGCCGCTTCGTTATGAACGACAGATGTCCGAACGGCGAATAAGCCGGTTGTCGGAAAGCTTTCGTTGGACGGGTTAGCTCGTTTTTGGTTTACCCCACGAATGTGTAGCACGACACGAGTGCACAGTACGCTGTGTAAAACACGTTGAATGCTGTTTCAAAGGCAGAAGAAATGCATGAGAGTCACGTCACACAGCAGAATAGACAGGATGCCCTCACACTATCAAAAATAAGTGAAGATCAATCTGCAAGCAATATATGTTAGAATTTAAAAATGTGTATTTTATGAAGGACGAACCGGTGCGAGGAGAACCACGGCAAGGTTCACGATGGCAGACGCTATATTCAGAGGTCGGTTGTCAAAGCAGACGGGACAGGACAGGTGCGAAAATAACCTAGAATACATGCAAAATAAAATAAAGCTGGAATATTGGAATATCACTGAATGAGGGTTGAAATGTACGGTAGTTGTCCTGCGTACCATCCCGATATATGATCATCAACAATGAAGTCCGACCACCACGAACTAAATGAAGTTCAGGACGGATCCGGACCCTGGAGCATAATGGCGTTTGGACCGTACTTACAGATCTGAATCATCTTGTAAACAAGCAGGAGGATCAATACTATAGTCATGTCAGTTGGATTGCGATCATTGGGTGAAGGTTACTCACCAGTCTCGATTAATATTACAATAGTAAAAGGCACCCAGGCAAGGCGATTTGCGAAGGACAGTGAACAGCCCGTCATCCCGACGGCCGGTACGCCCATTGCTTGAAGCCTTCCGGTAAAAAAATTCGGATCATGAAAGATGCAAAATTAACACATACAGTGTACGCCGGCTAGGTATGCATATGTGAACCGATAGGCGATAGCGAGTATGCACTTTGCGTGGTCAATTATTCACGTAATTGACAGATGATTTGAAACACCACACTCACCAGATACAGGCCAAACAGGCAGGTAATCTCCCAGTTTAATTTACTTCCCCATACCGCCCACGTGCGTAAAATGAGAATGACTGTGGTAACCGCAGGCAACCAAAGGTTGGCCGCAATAAGATCGCTAATAATACACGATGAGGCCAGCGTCACTGACTTTGTGCAATATTAAATCCGACTATCGCAAGATCTGGTAACCTAATTCAGCGTTGGGTACCGAGCACTATGATTTATAAACGCACAACCCAGGGCTCGAAACGTGATCTCGCAAACCTGCAATAAATAGTTAGCCTTCTCGTTCCGGCTTTTGGACTCCGGAGCGTACACGGGCATCCTCGGCGAACATCATGACTGCTCTCACTTGATTAACGACGAGGTCATACGGAATGAGAAAAATCCGTACCATAAATGAGTAAGATGGGGTCGGTAAACGCCAGGTATCGATTAAGGAGGAAAATAAATTTTGATATACTCCATCTGGCTGGCCACACCAACGCGATCTTCAAATTCACCAAATGTGAGTGAGAAGTCCGCAACTGAAGCAACCGAATCGCTCATACCTCGTCGGGTAATAGGATAAAATAATCCCAAATCTATTATAAATATTTGAGATGTACTGTATGTAATCGGAGAGCACTCACGACGAGAGTTAGCGCGGCGACTGGCAAAATAGTCAGCTGTAGCCGACCACCATGTCTCATGTATTTAATGTGCTTACTGGTTGTAGACTGCCGATTAAAATTGCATAAGACAGGAAACTTATGTGGATGATGTAGATGAAGTGTTTGACAGCCACATACCTTCACAACACGCAATTGGATCGCTGATCTTAACAAGTCATGAGGAAATAGGCCTGTTTCTTGAACCATGGCAGGTTAGCCATTCATCGAGGCGACCATTTCCACCAGCCTATAAATCGATTGAGAAACCGGCCACTTGTGAAAAAACATCATCAAATGGGGGTAGTCATCATCCGATCACCATAGATATGATCCCCGCAAAGTTGATTCCCATAACAATAATTCTCTACAACATGGTTCAACACCGGAGGTTTCTCCGAGAGTCTGGGAGGAGTCTCGCAACGCGAAGGATGAGATCCACGCAAGTTCTGTACACAGGTTGAGAGGGTGTCACTCGGAACATACTGGCCTAAAGCAGTCTGCCAATTCCTCATACAATACGAGTGCATTATATTGAGCATCGGTCCAGGCGCCACGGAGTCATTTGTTGCATGGATTGCGGTGGGCGAATTTGGTTTAGAAGTTGATAGGCGCATAGCCGGCCGTTGAGATAGATGTGTGTTTGATACATGATCATCGCAACCAGAACGATGTGTGAAAACTGTATGGAATCTGAGCGGCGACGCAGACCGTGAGGGAAGAATCCAGTAGTTTACGACAGGATTCGTGGCAGCATCGCGATATCGAACGAAAATACGTTTTTGATCAACGTACTGTACCGTCAAGGAAGAGATTCTCGATGTTGCAGTTTATTTCTCGGAATTACGAATGCAAGAGTCTTCATTGAAATTGTGGACAGCAAGAATGGACAAAATGTAAATGCGACACAGAACATTACAGATAAAAAATGCAACAATTAAACAAAAAAGTCCGAATAGCACACGGGTAATGGTGAATCATTCGTCTGATGAATCCCAGCCAGCTTGAACGAAGCTAGATGATGTAGGGATGGGGGATGCAGGGGGCAAGAAGGATGAACGCATTAGTTTCGATGCAGATAAACCGTTCGGGATGCTAGCGAAAAGTCCCATATCGTGGTCACCCATGTCCTTGCTAAAATGCGAGGCATGATATTCGTGAGAAATCGTGCGTGCCCGATCTTTAATGCCTTCAAGTGCAGATGCAGTATGCTTTGACCCAATGGGAGCAACTGGCTGCAAGGTGAAGTGGCGGGGATCAGGTAAACCGTGTTCAATGATATTCTGCAATTTGCAATTCCATCAGATCTCGAGGAAATGAGCGGGATATTGGATACTTACCTGGTTTCCCAAGGTCAACGAATTGGGATGCGGTACGGACTTTCCCAGTGACAACACAGATGCCTTTTTGCGAGCTAAAGTGATCTCTTCAGTGACACGATACGTAGAAGCTCTCGAGATCTCCGAGCCGGAGGTGCTTCTTGTTGGGGAAGGAGGAAGAGAGAACTTGTCCCCACGCCTCTCACCGTCTTCCGTCATCGGCGATTCCGTAGACCAGATTCGCTTTGCGAGCGCGATGGGACTTGGGCGTTGATAAAGACCGAGTCCTCGAAGAGGAGGTATAATTGAAGGGCGTCTAGGCTGACGCACAACGATCTCCGACTCGCCATCTGAGTCGTCCATGCCAATGACGGGAGTCTCCGGTACGGAATGCGCGAGCTTACTGCGACGCGGAGTATCCTCGAGTTCCGTCTGTTTCACATCAGGCATATCACTATCCCTCTCCGGCGTTGCAGGTTGCGCGTCCGATCGAGTATCGTCATCCGTACCGTCATCCAAGAGAGTGGGAGTACTCTCTTGCGAGTGAGTAGAGCTCGGAGGAGTAGTGCGCCACCGCGACATGAGTCCAGGGTTCGGACGCGTATTGAGCAGACCAAAGCGCTTGAAACCGTATCCGAGCGGCGGGGAGGGCAACGCAGGCCAAAACGTCTTATCGCGACGGTCATCCTCATCCGCAGACTCGAGTTCCTCATCCAATCGTAGCTTTTTCGCTGGAGGCGTATCCAATTCGGCGGACTGCGATGCGTTATGTGGTCGGCTCCTCTTTTTCTGAGAGTCCTCACTCTCACTCTCACTCCCAGAGTCATTCTCCTGCACCGCTTGCGCCACTTGCGCCGCCTGTGCCGCCTGTGCCGCCTTGTTCTTGGGCTGGAAACGGCCGGGACCCTTCAAGCCTCGCTTAGCTCGGGACATCCGCGCGCTACCGGCGTTCATTCCCCTCTTGAATCGCCCATTAGTCGCAGCCTTCCTTCCAAAGCGACCATTAGAGTCGCGTGGTTGGCCCGATGCGGTGCAATCAGAGTCATTACCGTCCTGTACGGGTTTAGTCGTACCCTCGCCTTTCACAGCAGGTGTCGACTCCACTAGCGCAGGGGGTGCCGGCGCAACCTTTATGTTGGCCTTAGTCGCTGCTGCGTCTTTGTCCCGTTTCTGCGCCCTCGCCTGAGCTCGCTCGGCTCTCAGCACCGGAGACATCCCCGGAGGAACGGCCAGACTCGTGCTTGGGCTAGGAACACTGTCCTTACGAGGTCTACCAGGTTTTCTCGGTGTTGAGGTCTGCGTGTTCACTGCAGTGGCTAAACGTCGGGAAGTGTCAGCATTTTTCTGTGCTTCAAACATCTAAGGGATGGAAGGTGAACCGCACTCACAAGCTGTTTGCTGGTCCGGCATCTCCTCGTCGGACTCCTCATCGGACTCGGTCAGATCCACAAAACCAATTGATTTGCGAGGTGAGCTTTTCGAATGATGGGTCTCCTCTTGCTTCTTCTTCTCCCTATCTGCCTCCTTCTGTCTCCATCTTTGCAATTCTTTCCTGGAGTAAGTCCGAACTCTCTTGCGGGGAGACCAAGGGGCGCGTGGCATCCGGGGTTGTGTATCTGCCTCTTCCTCGTCTTCTTCCTCTTCCTCGTCCTCGTCCTCGTCCTCTTCCTCTTCCTCGTCCTCCCGGCCATCCTCCCACTCCTCCTCCCCTTCCTCCCACTCGTCCGAGTCAATCTCCCCCTCCTGCTCCTCCCCCTCTGACTCCTCCTGCGCCTCCTGCTCCTTATCATCAGAGCTGGATTCATACTCGTCCCAGTCGTCGCAATAGTCCGAGTCTAAATCGTCCGGAGGCGGTTTATTCCATACACGTGGCGCTGGCGTAGGCAACAACCCAGATGCTTTTATCGCCTCTTCCTTAGTCATTCCGGGCTTCATCAACACCACTTCGACATTAACACGCTTGCCCCAGGCCTCTCGGAGCGCCCGCTGCCTTTTCTTCCAGGGAATCCTTGCAACGGAGTAAAGGGCTTGAGGAGGCGGTGGCCCTAGTGACTTCCGTGCTATGACCTTGTGTTTTGGCGCACTCCACCTCCACCGTGGAATGTAAGCCTTCACGAAAACGCGTTTCTTCACAGGCACTGGAACAGCGAGGGCTGGTCTAGGCAGCAACCCAGATGTTTCAATCGCTTGTGCCTTGGTGATTCCTTTCCTCATCATCACCACTTCGACATTAGGGTCATTGACATTCCAAAGCCTTCGGAGGACCTTCTGCCTTTTCGCCCAGCGAATGTGCTCAACGGTATAACGGGCTAACGGAACCGGTGGTGGTGCCGTCTTCCGCGCCATGACCTTTACTTTCGAGTAGTCTATCTCAACCCAGGCATTCACGAAAACGCGTTTCTTCAACTTGGGTTTCTCCGGCTTCGGCTTCTTCACGGCCTTCTTTACAGGCGGCGGCGCAGGCTTAGCAGCCCTCTTCTTTAACCACCCAGTCGCGCCTTTCTTCTCCTTCGGGCCAGGCTTCAACTTCGGCTTCGGCCCCGGCTTCTTGCGCTCCTTCTTCTCCGGGACATCCTCATCCAAGCGCCGTCGCTTCCTTGGACTAGCACCAGCACTCGCACCCGCCTTAGCACTAGACGCAGACGCAGATACGGCCTTGAGTTTGCGATCGAGGAGCGAGAGGCCCTTGCGCGTGACTTTATGATTATTGTCTTTGTTATTGCCATGGAGGGCGGAGGTGGACGGCGTGTCTTCGCGCGGCGTGGGGAGTATGCCGGCGGACGCGCTGCCTGGTGTTGGGTTCCGCTGGGGCCACGGGACGCCGTAGATGACTAGATGGCGTTTGCACCTGTGTAAATACACCACCACAGAAATGTACATTTAAATACGCAATCAGCTAGAATTCAAAAAATCGCGTGAAGTCAGGATGAAACGAACGAACCTCGAACAATCCTCCCTAACCTCCTCCACCTCCTTCTCCTTCTCCCTCCCCTTCCCCTTCCCCTCCTTCCCCTTCTCTACCCCTTTATCCTTCCCCTTCACACTCGCACTCAAAATACCCACCCTCCCACTCCTCCTCGGCGACACCTCCTCCACCCCCTTCTCCTTCTCCTCCGACGCAGAGGGTTCGACAACGGGGGGCAAGGGGACGGGCAGCTCAGTCCCGCACGTCATGCACGTCGGGCCTTTCGGCTTCTTATCCTCCCCCTCCTTTTTCTTGTCCTTCCCTTGCACATCCGCATCTTTGGGTTTGGATTTGGCGAGGGATTTCCCGGTAGTTGTAGGAGTAGAACCCTCTCCAGCCTTCCCCTTCCCCTTCGCGCCTTTCAGGTTGCCACTCGAGTTGAGGGAGGGGAGGGACGGGCGAGCCCTTAGGACGCGCGCCTCCGAATCCCTTCGTTCCTCTGATTCTTCCTCGCTCGCCCCAGCCTTCCTCCTCCCCCGCGTCACCCTATCCCTATCCCTCTCCCCACCACCCTCCCCACTCCCACTCTTCCTAGACACAAGACTCGGATGGGGCCGTTTCCTTGGCCTCCCCGGACCCCTCTTCCTCGGCGTCTCCTCCTGCTCCTCCTGCTCCTCCTGCTCCTGCTCCTCTGGTGTAGTTGCTGCAGTAGTTGTGCTTGTAGTAGTGGAAGTGGTAGGGCCGGTAGAAGAGGTAGAAGAGTCGCCATTCCCATTCCCATTCCCATCCTCCAAACGCGGCGTTCCGAGCTGCCTGCCGCTCTCGCGCCTCGTCTGCCCGCGCGTGGTGATCAATGACTTGAAGCTCGCGCTACTCGCCCTCGACGTCGTCGATTTCGGCGATCCGGAACCTGAACCTGATACGGGGGATTTCGACGATGACGATGGTAGCGCATTCGAAGTCGATAGCGCAGTCGAAGTCGATATCGAGATCGACGTAGTCTCCATCTCAGCCTTGATACCCCTCGTTTTCGTTTTCGGGTCCGTATCCGCGTTATCCGCGGTATCCGTAAGGTCCACAACAGCAACAGCGACAGCCTTCGACGTCGACGTCGACGTCGAGACTTCCGAAAGGGCAGTGAGGGAGGACAGCGTCGAGCTCGGTGCGCGCGGGCCATCGTCATCGTCGACGCCAGCGGTGGCGACAACCACGTCGTCATCCACCTCCAGCTCCATCTTCACCTCGTTCTCACTCTGCTCCCCTTCCCCCTCCCCGCCACCATCCCCGCCACCTTCACCTTCATCGCCATCGCCATCATCATCATCACTATCATCCGGCAACGTCAGATAAACGCCCTGCCTCGTCCTCCTCTCGTTCAAATTCAACTTCACCACCTCCTTCCCCTTCCCCCTCCTCCCCCCCAATCCCAACCCCAACCCCAGCCCACCACCAAAGCGCTCATCATCACTTGAAGTACTTGAGGTGTCAGAGTCGGAATCCGAGTCGGAATCGTCTGAGGATGAGGACGGCGAGTCGTCCGATTCCGTCTGCGGGCCGTACCCGCCCCTGCACAAGCGCTCGCACGTCTCGCAGAGGCAGTGGCGGTTATTGCGTCCGACTGTCAGAGAAAGGAAGGGAAGGAAGGAACAGAGAGTATGTATTTAGCACTCATTTCCGACAGCGAAGTAGAACACACGGTGGATTGATTGATTAATTACTCACAGTACCCGTCTCCGTAATGCGCCGTGACTTCCTGTCCCATCGCGATGGGCTTGATAACGCGGAACGTGATGTACCGCCCAGTGCGAAAGAGCTCACAGTTATGGTCGCAATCGTGCTAAAAAGGTGGCCCGGGCCAATATAGAGATAAATGCGCGTGAGACTAAAATGCGATAATAATAGGCAACAAGGTGACCACGGAACGTACGTTGACGAATCGCGCAGGGCCCAAGAAGAGGTGGTTCTTCTTCATCTGCTTCGAATGGATGACGCTAAAGTCGCGCCTGACGCCGCCGTCGTTCCGCGCGCCAGTCCGCTTGAGCTCCTTGTCCTCCTCGTCCGTGAGATCCGCCATGGAGCCCTTGAGCTCGAAGATGACGGTGCCAGGTGCGAGCGCGCGCGTCGCGAGGATGCACAGCTCGTTCTTGCCCGTCCACTTGGAGTAGCGCGACGTCTGCGCGATCTCGATCGAGCCTGTGGGGAGGTACAGCTCGAGGTACCGCGACGCGTGACTGACCACACCAATTTTTGCTTTAATATTTTTTTTTCGAGGGTGGGGAAATTTGTGGGAGGACTTACGTGGCGAACGCGTTGATTTGGTGCTGCTCGTAGTCGCGGATGAAGTAGCGGACTGCGGGGAGGCTGGGGGGAGGGAGGGGTGAGTGAGGGGACGCGCGGGGGGACGCGACGACGTACGTGAGAAGCTCTGACACGGCCTGTTTTACCGCGACTGGCCCGCTCGGTCTCGTGTGTATCAGCTATCGCGGGCACTCAAATGAGTTTTTATACAAAAAAATTGGTGATGATTTGCTTACGCGCTGCACGATGGCGAGGAGGAGGGCGGGATCTGTCTTGGGGAGTCTGCGGAGGGGGTCCATCTTGTGGACCATGAGCGGGGTGGTGGACCCGACGACCATGCCGAGCTTCTCGACGAGGATGTGGGAGAGGTAGTCGTCGTCGCGCGACAGGTCGTGCATGTTCATCACCTTCGTGTGCTTCCAGACAATGCCACTGTCTGAGGTCGACGAGGATGAGCCTGCCATCGACGTGCTCTTCGACGGCGAGCGGTCGTCTCTCTTCCTCTTCGGCATCGTCAGCTGCGGCGGCGACGAGGAGTCTGCACTTTTTTGAAGGGATTTTGGAGAGGGTCGGAGGGATGAGCGGAGGGGGACGGAGGAGAAAAGATGGGAGAGGCGATGTGAAGAGCGGGCGAGGACGAGTATAGGTGGCGACGCCCAAACAAGCCATCACTCCGACCCGCCACTTGCCAGCCCCTGTTACGTCTCACACGACAAAACACGCTCATCCTCCGTACAGCACGCGCATCAACGACAACTCAACAGCGAGCAACTGGGGCTATTCCTTGTTTCACGGACGGTGATGTCCGTTGTTGTTGTTTCGAGCATGCGCGTTTCGCGGAACTGAGATTAAAAGATGGAGTGGCTTTGTATTCTTTGCGAGCATGACATCATTGTACAGTACACTAAGGTTAGGGTTAGAACACTCAAGCGACAAAAAGAGAGCCCGGCCAGCCCGAGGGCCGAACCGGGACAGGAAAATATTGAGACAGTGCATGAGGATGAACCCCATACAAGCCACGGGCACCCTCTGGGGACAGGGTCGCCGTGCTATGAAAGGTCCCCATAGCCCACACTCCCAAGACATGAAGGGGAATGCGCCGTCAAGGTAAGTATGAGGTGTTACGACGGAGACGCGTCCCTTTTATACTGGACCCGAGTGCGCACGGACCATGGGGGTGTTTACCAAACAAAGCTATGTTACTGCGGAGGTTCTCAGCATGTCTCGCCCCGACACTTTCGGGAACTGGTCTACCTTGTTGATTATCTACAGGCGATGCTCTCTCTTCGAATGCAGCCTTGCGAGACTTGCTTGGGCATGTCCAGTGACGTTCGTTGCAACTCGTACATTGTAACCAGGCTCCTCGACATCTCGGCGACCCTCACCACACCGCCCCTCTCACATACCTCGGTCTCCTCGCCACTAGGACACGATCGCCGGTTCCGCCCATCCCATCCCATTCAAAACGCATCCAAAACCTCCAAACTCCAAATCATCCGACTGTTGAACCTGCTGCGCACACTCATCAAGAGAGCTCCCCTCTTACTGATCGTTGACACGTCTGAACTGCGAAGCTGATGCAAAGTGTAAGCAAGGTCGGTTGTGGCCGCTGCGCGCAGTCGCATTACGCGTATCGCGTATCGACGGTGTCTCTCTGGGTGGGAGGCGTTGTTATAAAATGAGGATGACTTTAATCCGAACTGCTCACACTCAGCACCTGCACCTTCCCCTGCAAAGATGATGCGCACCCGCCCCACCACCTCCCCCAAAATCCAACCCCCACCAACAGAATCTAAAGAAAACATCGTCATCCTAGGCGGCGGCTCATCCGGCTCCCAAGTCGCCCGCGCCCTCTCCCTCTCCCTCTCCCTCAACCCATCAAAATCGCGAGCGCGATTCAACATCATCCTCATCACCGAGCGCGAATACCACATACACCTGCTCTCTGCGCACCGGATGCTCGTCACTGGGGAAGGGAGGTTGGAGGAGGCGAGTCTTATTCCTTATACATCACTCTTTAACCATGGCACTGGAAATGGGGATGGGAAGGCGAATGGGCAGCTGAAGATCGGAAAGGCGGTGTCCATCGAGAAGTATCGCGATGGTGGTGGTGGTGGAGGGGAAGTGGTGTTGGAGAGCGGGGAGCACGTCCCGTTCCGCTACCTCGTCCTCGCCACGGGCTCGAAATGGGACGGCCCACTCGCGTTCCCGACGGACCACACCAAGCTCCTTGCGTGGATCCACGGATGGCGCGACCGTTTCTCCAAGGCGAATGATATCGTTATCGTTGGTGGCGGCGCCGTTGGAGTAGGTAAGTAAATTCCATTTCTCTCAGTCATTAATATGTTTTATCGTTACCTAACAACACGGTACCGCGATCCGTAGAACTCGCCGGAGAACTGCGCGATGCCTCCCCGCACCCGCGCAAGAAAATAACGATCGTGCACGGGGGCGGGATGCTCATCAACGACACCTACCCCGACAAATTCCGCATTGGGCTCGAGAAGAGCTTCCGCGCGCGCGATATCGATGTTGTCTTGGGCGATTACGTCGACGCGCAAGAACCGGATGGCGAGGGGCGGGTGACGACGAGGCGGGGGAGGGTTATAAAGGCAGATCTCGTCGTGTGTATTCCCGGCGTATATCTCACCGGACAGCTCTTAATATGAATCACTTCATCCTGTTTTCCTAGGTGTGCACAACCGGCGCGAAACCCAACACCGCGTTCCTCAACTCCCTCAACGCCCCCAGTGGCGACGTCCTCACCCCCTCGGGGCACGTCAAGACCCTCCCAACGCTCCAACTCAAGGCGCACGCGGACATCTTCGCAGTGGGCGACATCCTCGACTTCCCGGAGCAGAAGCAGAACAACAAGACGCTCTTCCACGCGCGCGTCGCCGTGCCCAACATACTCGCGCTCGTCGACGGGAAGGAGCCGGTCAAGGAGTATAAGGGTGTGTTTGATGTGATGCTTGTTACGAATGGGAAGGTATGTGATTTTTGTTTGTTTTTTTGTTGCGTTTCTGGCTTGGAGAGATTTTAATGGTTTTGTTTTTTTGGTGGGCGGTGTAGAATGGCGGCTCTGGATACGTCGGCAGGTTGGGTGGTTTCACCGTTGGTGATTGGGCCATGAAAACCGTCAAATCCAAGACACTCTTTCTTCCTAGAACCAGGAAGTTATTCGGATTATCTGCTTGAGCGCATTGGCGCATTGTCCGCGCTTAGAGTACGTTACCTTTCAAATAATATTATTGCACATAATCGTTATTTAAACTGGTACGTCAAGAGGTCATTCCAATTCCCCAGCTTTGAAGAGCATTGTGGCTTCTTACCCCGAACTTCAAGTTGACATCACTCTGGACGCAGTGGAGATATGTAAAATTCTTTGTCATTGGTTCTGCTTGGCCCTGACAATGAATCCGAAATTCTGTGGTGTCATTATCCGTAAAGAAGGGTAAGTGTATGGCGTGAAGGGAATACAGGAATTGATGTGAGTCAGTGGAGCTTCGGATAAGTCTCGACGTCTTCGGTTCCGGCTAGTTTTGCCTCTCGGTTCGCTAAGGATACAGGATACTCTCATCGTTCCTCAGCACAGTCAGCAGATCGTACAGTTACAAAGCATGCCAGGATATACATATTCCGGTAAGATTCCACAACTTGCGAATTCGCGAATGGAGTTTGCAATTTGCTCCAATGTCACAATGTGGCGCGCAATACTGAAAAGTCGCAGGTTAGGACGTCGATGCCAGTGATCAGTCGTGCATAGTAGACCACTGACGTTTGAACGGAGAGCATCGCATATCGAGAGCCATTTATTCCTGAGTTGAAGTTCCAACACTCCACGGGGTGTTGGCCGTTACTCGCATCATCAGAACGGTGACGACACCGAGATTGGACTTCGATTGGTCATCGGTGAGTCCGGTGTTCACTAATTTGCCGCCCGCACAATGTCATGGTGTATCCTAAATTTTTGCCAGTGGTGTCAGTGCCGCGAGGCCACGGATGCATGCCGAGGCTAGCTGCAAGAGGATTACAAACATCACAACAGCACCGTATATAAGGGGCCATGAAATTTCCATGGAGTAGAATAATTTACTCAGTATACCACCATCATGTCGGCGTCGACGACTCTCTGGACACCCGCCCCACCACCATCCACTGCTCTAGGACGCTATCGTGTCCTCAGCCCTCTCGCAAGTGTGCGCGTTTCACCACTCCAGTTGGGTGCGATGAGCATTGGCGACAAGTGGGCTGATCTCGGAATGGGGTCCATGGATAAAGAGTCATCCTTCAAGCTCCTCGATGCGTATTTCGACGCCGGGGGAAATTTTATTGATACAGCCAATGGCTAGTGAGCGAATTCGTTCCCTGACATCGACCAACGTGCTTATAAAATTTTCTCTGTAGCCAAGATGAGAGTTCGGAGCAATTTATTGGAGAATGGGCGGAAAAGCGAGGTATTCGAGATCAGCTCGTTATCGCGACAAAGGTGTGCATTTAAGACCATATATACTCGCTGCATGGTGTATTTTATGTGAATCTTTAGTACACGACCAATTTCAAGCGAGGCAACCCCAGTGTTGCACAGAAAATTAACTACACAGGAAACAATATGAAGTCTATGCACATAAGCGTTGAAGCCAGCCTGAAGAAGTTGCGCACGACATACATCGACATCCTATACGTCCACTGGTGGGATTGGTCCACCTCCGTGGAAGAAGTCATGAACGGACTGCACAATCTGGTCGCGCAGGGCAAAATCTTGTATCTGGTATGTCAAATCCCACTGGCACCCTGCAACTATTGCGTGCTCATTTCATGTGTTTTGACGACAGGGAATATCTGTACGCCGTTGGATGATGCATATACACACTTATTGCTGACGTTGAATAAATTCACAAGGATTGCCCCGCTTGGGTGGTCTCAAAAGCGAATCAATACGCCCGCGACCATGGAAAAACTCCATTCGTCATTTATCAAGGGGCATGGAACATCATGGAACGTTCCTTCGAGCGGGAAATCATCCCGATGGCTCGCCACGAAGGTGAAACTATGATTCCTAGCTATAGTGTTCGCGTGCTCACGCTATATATCATTCCACAAGGTCTTGCGCTGGCTCCGTGGAGGGTCCTCGCAGCAGGTAAATTTAGAACAGATGCAGAAGAGCAACGTCGTCGCGAAACAGGAGAAAAAGGACGCACACTTGTCGACCCGAACTGGGAGCGGAATGAGAACGAGGTAAAAATGTCTCGTGCACTCGAGGAAGTCGCAAAGCAAGTTGGCACAGAACACATCACTGCTGGTAAGCATTATTGATATTCGTCATCCACTCTAACACTGATGATTGTCTCGTGCGTAGTCGCAATTGCATATCTCATGCAGAAGACGCCATACGTGTTCCCCATCATTGGTGGCCGCAAAGTCGAGCATTTGCTGGGTAATATAGAGGCATTGAGCATCAGCCTCACACCGGAACAAATCTCGTTCCTTGAAAGTGTTCTGCCTTTTGACCCCGGGTTCCCCAACAGCTTCATCGTGCGTACATTGACCCTGCCTGTCCTAAAAGTGTCGATGTTGATACTGAATTTGGTAATTAGGGAGACGGGACGAAAGACGCGGTGTTCTTCAAATCAGCAGGAATTATCGATAATGTCCCGCTCCTGCAGGCCGTTCGTCCATCGAAAGAGTAAAGCCCGCGCATGGATATTCCTTGTCCAACAAATGGACGACAGTGGCGGGGATGTAAGATTGAATGGGATGGCGGGATGAACACACAATTCTGTATGTTTAGTCCAGAAATAGGTTGACGCCCTTGTCTACGGTACAACATCAGCTCCGCAATATGAACTTGAAATCAACAGCACGCGAGTCTTCCATTCCGTTGTGATCTTCAGCTGCTGGTTGGTCGAAGCTTTTCGCACCAATTGCAACAGCAGTCTTTAAGGCAGTCAGTGATGTAAATGTTGTGGACGTGAGCGATATGAGGTGGGATATGTGCCCATGAGATTTCTTTTCTGAATGGGGCAGTGTAAGACTACACCCGACACGCGGGTGTGTGAGGGAGATGGAGAGCTGGAAAATGGAGGAAGAGAGCATCTTGCCAGTGAGGTGACATTCGGACAACTCTTCCAAGGAGCCTCCGCTTTGAATAATGTGACTTTGGAGTCCAAAGACGAACGGAACGTCCGCCCACTTTCTCGACGGCGTCACCACCCCATGAGAGTTATCAAGCGTTGGCGCTCGATTGATCAGCCGGGTTAACAAGGGACAATCTCGGAGGCATCATGCTCGCAACTTCGAAGTTTGTAGATTCCATCCAGTTGCCATGGGAAACATTCAGATCAAATGGGACGCGGATAACCAATCGTTCGATGGTTGGACAAATCCTAAGAACGTTTTCTATCACTCGGACTTGCAGTTCTCCCTGTGGGAAGCTGGAATCGTCGCTGAAGTCAATTGTGGCGCCAGATAAGACCAAGACTTCCAGTTGCCTCAGAGACTTGAAATTCTTTAATACCGCGAGATGTTCCTGCAGCGTGCAAAGTCAGGAACCACTGGGAAATCAAGTATTTTTCTCACTTGCAGTGGTAGCTTCACACCGTAGCTTAGCATTTGCAGAGCCGTAAGGTTGGGCATTGATTCGGCAATCACTGAATAAAAGTCAGAGTTTCCGTTCAATTTTACAGCGACTGTAGAAAGAGTCACACCTGAGGTTAATTCGATCGTCCACACATCCCACAGGCTAAAAAACTGGATTGAATGTCCAGCCAGAGATCGAATGAGTGATTCGGAACGCGAATGTGGACCGGTATGCAGAGGTAGTTTATTCTGAGGCCGCCACTGTGATGCTAAGTCCACGCCTACGGCGCGCAGACCTGGGCAGTAGTCGACGAGGAAGTGACAATAGGTATCCGTAGATAACCCCCGAATAGATTCAAACATCAGTGGAACCGGATTCGCTGAGAAAGCGTCTTCAAACATGGACACGGTCTCACAAGGAATGGAGAACTTGAGGATCCTGAGGTCAATCATGCTCGCGAGTAACTTGGCGAGATCGTGAGGGAAGGTACGACGAGGGACCATTCTGTCTCCTTTATCGAAGGAAAATAATCTCATGAGACCACGACGTTTGTCTTCCTTGACGTTGACGACGAAAACGAAACACCTTTGAATAGGATGAACAATTCTTACGGACGTAGTAAACGACCCGTAATGACTACTTACCGAACTACCTTGCATATCTCGCGAGACTGCAGGAATGAGTTGACTCGATCCTCAGCAGTGACCCACGTCCCGGTTATATCAACTTTGCGGAAGATTTCAGGCAAGCATACCCGTCGCCATGCCTTACTGACTGCCGAAAGGGTTCCTACACTCTGACGATCTGCCCATGTGAGTATAACGAGATGAATATCTTCGGGCAAGTTGTTGGCCATGGTAAGGTGGTGACCGCGGATCTGAAGGCGATGATCCCGGTCGCTTCACAGCCTTTGACCCTTCAAGTTGCTGAAAGTATACCTCTTTCGAACCGCTCAGAGAATGTACTGGAACATGATCGTGGTACTGTAAGGTCATAAGTTTGGTTGTTTGGATAGAGTTTTACAAAAATGATGTGCAAACTGGAGTGACGAGAGTTCCAGTGTTAACTCTATATATAGCATGGTGGCTTAAGCAGAGTCTTGCCTGGATGAGCCAAACAATGCAACAAATTTTCTACGGAATTTATCACTTGGATGGTGTATCGAATGAAGCATGAAAACGTAATATTGCGATTGGATGCATGCTCGCCATACAATAAACATGTGAGAGAAAACTATATCGCGTTTTGACCAACCCACGATCCAGCAAGCGGATATAGATGATTATGCTCCGTGCGCATGTTTTTGCTTGCCAGTCCTCAGTTTCTTGACGTAGAACTAGAATGGAATATTGGCATTCGAACAAAAATCCGCAATGAAATAGTGCTGACCTCAAGCTCCTTGCCCTCCAGAATATACCCATCGGAGCGACCAGACTGACCCGGGCGGCTCGAGATGGCAGCATACAACCGTCCAGCAGCGAACTGCGTCTCCAACAGCTGCTCGATCTTGGCATCCTTCTTCCTCTCGTCCAAGACGCGCTGTACGTGGTTGGACTTTTTCTCCTCCTCCTTCTCTTCGGCAGCAGCGGCGGCGGCCCTGGCACCTTTGCGCGTTACGGGTTGGGCGTACTGAGAAGAATTTAACTTGGGTCGCAGACGTGATGGTGGGGAGAAGGAAACATACGTGCGCCTCATACCACTGCCTGAAAGGTGTAGCATCAATCTGGATGATAGCACCCTTGACAAGGGTGTTCGTCCGGACCAACTCGTTGTTCGACGCATTGTAGACCTGCCGAAAAAAAATCAGCATCCAATCGTACATCCATCCTACCCTCTCCAACAAAAACATACCACACTGATAATCCTCGTCTTCTTCGTCACATGTTCTGATCCCCATGCAAAGTTACCCGAGTCCAGACGGAGAGCACGGTACTTCGTGTTACCACCTCGGACACGGACAGTGTGGATGCGCTTAGCACCGAGCTTGGTGTTCGCGGGTTGACGACCGAGCTCGAATTTGCGCTTTTTGCGGTAGTGGGCGCGCTGGGCACCTGTTTCGGAGCGTTTGTGTCGGGAAGAGCGGGAGATACCTGTCAGTTGAATACACAAGGAACGCAAAATTTAGCACACGATAAAAATTCAGAGAACGGCGAATAACTTGCCTGGATGGAGAATGAAGGTAAAGAGAGTTGTGCATTAGAGTTGTAAGCAGTGTGTTCCAGCACAGAAGGGAGCGGAGTGTAACTCACCCATTGTTGGAAAATGTCTTGAGGATGAGAGGCAACGGACGAAACAAGGTTTGTGATGATAACGGGAAAACAAGGTTTGGTAAATTTTATCTCCGCTTGGAAACTTCGGCAATTTCCACAGAGCTGGTCACAACCTCGCCTGGATTACACCCATTCAGGATTCAAAATTACCCGTGCTCTGCGGAATATGGTGTGAAAGAAAAGGTGCCAAGGCTTCTGTGATCCGACTTGGTGACTCTGTTAACTTGGTGACTCCTTACGGCTCCGAAGTTGTTTATATACGCCGCACAGAACGCGTTTAAGTCTTCAACAAGCCATTTTGCGCTTTAGACATGTCGTTGGACCTCTCAAAAGCTGAAGACGTTCAGAATTACCTTCAAGCTACTTCCTTCGCGTCCACTTCTGTGGTGCCGTTGTCTGGTGGAAATGCAAATTTCACCTTTCGCTTGCACTTATGCGCTCCATACGAACGTCGAATGACAGTGGTCCTTAAACATGCAAAGTCATATGCAGCGTTCTCAAAGTCCTTTAAATTTGCCGTGGAACGACAGGTAACGTCAGAAACCAATTATCCACAGCATACTTTGCCTAATTAGAGTCTGGACAATCAGGATTATGAGACGGAGGCGCTGAAACGGGTCAAAGACTTCCTTCCCGTGGACTCTATTGTGACTGTTCCGGTCGTTCATCTCTATGACAAGGAAACCAATGTCATAATCATGGATGACTGTGGCGCCGATTCCCTCACTCTCAAACAGCTCATGTTGGTGAACACACCGAACGAAGAGTTGGCGCGTACAATAGGAAAGGCAGTCGGAGAATTCCTTGCCTGTATCCACATCAAGGGATGCGCAGATCTCGATTTTTTGAAATTCTTCGACCGAAACCAGGAGGGGAAAAAGCTATCCGCCTGGGTCACATATGGCCGATTGGTTGAGACGCTCACAAACGTTTCTCGCAGCAGGAATGGGACCGCACTCATTGATCCTCCCCTCTCGATCCCCAACGACGACATCCTTACCATCGAACAGCTATCCACGACAACCACAGAACATATAGTTGCTGCGAATTCGGCCTTCGTGATGGGCGATTTCTGGCCAGGGAATATTATCATCAGTATAAAGAAATCCGAAGACACCACAGGCATGACCACGATCGAGCGCATATTTGTTGTCGACTGGGAGGTTGCAAAGACCGGAGTATTAGGCCTAGATATCGGCCAGTTCGCCGCGGAAATGCATCAAATGCGCGAATTCTATCCAGATACGAAGAAATCGGCGGACACTCTTTTGCAGGCATTTTTGGCGGCGTATTCAAACTCTCGTGAGGTTGACAGGGCGACTGCGCAGACCGCTGCCGTTCATGTCGGTGCGCATTTAGTTGCATGGACGCCGCGTACAGGGTGGAGTCCGATGGAGCGCACAAGAGACGTTGTTCTCCAAGGGGTTGAATATTTGCTCAAGGGATGGGAAGGAAATGAAGAGTGGCTGAAAGAGAGCGCCATCGGAGGTTTGATGTCAGAGACCAGACAGTAACTTCGGAAATTTCAGGCAGGCTTGCATCTCTCTTGAACAACGTTAATATCGGTGGTTTTTGGACGTGAAATGGCATGCATGATCTCCTCAAATTAGGTGTCCGCAAGTCATTCACTAACAGCGGCAAGGAATGTTTTGGCATGATCCCTTGCGTTCGAAGACCAACTGCTCGCGGAGTCCACAGGTTTTTCTGTTCCTTGGCGGAAACTCGTTGTAAACTGACCAGGGGAGGCGGCGATATGCCTTACCGCCTTCACCATGTATATCTGGGGTCTCATCCAGTTCATTGAGATCTTTTAATCATCTTTGCCGACTGTCTCGTCCACCGTTGTTGAACACGGTTCTGAGCTGACTTGCGGGAGGCGGTGGGCAGCAACTTGCGGCTAAATTTCAACATGGCAGCTCTGAGGACTATACCAGGGTCATCCAACATACTTCATGGCTTTACGTTTACACACGAGGATTCCGCTAGTAGATTCGGCTGTTAGCTTGGAGGTGCGTTTTGATTTCATTCTCACGCACATTCACGTTACTGCCGACTAGTCCTTTTGTCTCATCCAAAATCCTCGGATTGAACGATCGATCACATCTATCCCGCCTTGATCGAAATCTGAATCAAATGATCCCCTTCTAAAATATTTTGAACCAAACCGCTAGTAACGGCAGCAGTCAAAAAGTCGATCTAGTATCTGTATAACAAATATGGGTACGAGAGCGGATCCTGGGACATGTACAGTCTTAGCATCGGAAAGTGTGTGTTTTCCTACCATCTATCTGTCCATATACTGTATGATCCATCATGATGTACGTGTCGTACTCTTGATTCGCTCTTACGCATCTGCTACGGAACCGCGGGTGACTCTCGAGCTCTTTTCTCATACCCGGCGTCGAAAGGGGCTTCCCGGGGATCACATCCTTAGTGAAGTGCGCATGGGGAAAGTGTGCGCAGAAATTTGGTCAAATTAGCGCCTCCGCGGAGTCTTCTAACCCTGGACATCGGGAGCGTACACAGTGAAGCTCTGAGGTTCCCAGGCTCCCAGTTGTGGCCAGAGTGGCTGCTGGGGACCACGACCGAACCCTAGCCCTCCCTCAGACACATTCAGGTGTGGCATTCGCAAGTGGACTGAGCACCCTCCTGGCCCAGCTTACAAAATTAAATCATACTTAGTCAGTTGCGTATTTCTCTTTAGAATTGCAATATTAATCCAATGACGGTTGCCTTAAGAAGCTCAACCAGACAGTCGGACACCTAATCCCGTCTGCCGAGAACTGCAAGGTGCCTTTGCATGCTTGGAATCGGACACTTCGAACTTCATATTTCGCTGTCCGGTAACGGCCATTACTCGAATACGGAGGAGATGCGTTGGCATCTACCCACGGGGCTTGAACAATTCTATAGGGTCGAAAGTGATGATTTCGCCACCATCTCACTCAAATACGTATTGGGCGGTGGCCGGTGACTTGCACAGTCTTGCACTGTCCATATCTCATTGATCGTAGGGAAAGATGGCCCTTTCGCATTTGTGCGGCTGCCAAGGTCCCTACAGGTGCACAACATGCTCTCATCAACATCCATCCGAATGCATGTCGGTGTTTTGTGCCCGAGACTCAGACCACAAAGACCCAAATTTTCCAGCCACATGTCCCCTGTTGTTGATTCCATCACTCCTTGATAATTACGACGTCGCTACATCGAATGTGCATTCCGCATGTTCATGAACGCGAGAAGAAACTTGGATATGTGTGGATATGAAAAACACGTTGACAGCGATGACGTCGAGTAAGGATGTTTTCCTCTGCCAGGGTCAGCACACACGAAATAGACGATCGGACTTTTGCTTTACTACCCTTCGTGTTTCGGAATTTCACGTCTGAATTCGTATCATCTAGCATTTGCGCTCGATCATTTGCGTTCCAAGCGCGCAATGTTCGAAGTTCACAAGCCGGTGCCTGGCGAGGTAGTAGTTTTCCCCTTTTAAATTGTGTTTGTGCATTGTTCGGACCCGCCGACCGCGAATCCCGCGGTCGTGTCGGGTGCGGGCATCTCGGAGTTTGAGCGCATCCAGATCATCGAATGGCGCTAGAAACGTACGGCGCTCGTTCCCAAGCGGTGCTGTGGCGAACGTGCGAGTTACTTGGCCCTTCAGAAATACTAGCTCATTGAACCACGATCAGGGACTCCCACTAACCCAGATCCGCATTCGTGGATGCCGCAGCCTAAAAACGTAGAGTGTATGACACGGGCGACTTCGATCAATCATTTAGCGTGGCTCTTGAGAAACCTGCGCAATGATGTCACGTTCTGATCCCAGCGAAGGCTATGTGCATTAGTTCCATTTATTGCAGGCCGCGCGAAAGTGGATGAAACACTGGCTACTACTAGCTCGTATACTCGAGTACAAGGGCAAAATGGCCAATAATGGTTCGTCCAGGCGGCGATGCTTGCCAGGGCTGCTCTCAGGATCCTTTGGTTCCAAAACGGGGTGTTTCGGGGTTGTCACTACTTGAAGGCAAAGAAATTTTCACCGGAAATCACTAGGCGGTACAAGGCCATAAATTAAATGCTTGTGGCCGAGAGTGATTGTCGCATCGTTGACTAGAAATACCCACCACCGCTTCCTGCTCGAAGCTAACATCGCCTTTTCTATTTTCATACCGCTACTTCACCCCAACTACCCAAGTATGCAGATATCTACTGCCTGCAAAAGCGTCGGCGATGACTATTCAAAAGACACTTTTTACAACCACAATAAAAATCGGGCACCGTGTGCCAACTGTTCCAGTTCTCAACAAGCCGTATGGACACGTCTCTGATTCCATATGCTAGCACCTCATCTTTGACTAATTCTGTAGTGCCACACACAGTCGCCATATTCCCCCACCTTATGCAGAAAATGTGCACGAGAGAACCGCGACACATGCCCTCCACATATGCACAGGGTCGATGCTTTGATTTGGAAAAAGAAAGACAGAGCCCTGAGACGACCTTTTGTTGCATTTGTGGAGGCCGCAGACACGCATGCTCCGCTATCAATGGAAGAACACTCTCATACTAAAGGAAGCGTTGTCTCTGTAAGTGTTCTATAAACGAAACATTTTCACCATGTTGTTTTGAAGCCCCATCTTGAAGCGACACGAGGAACCCTGACGTTATGTTTTTTCTAGACAGCGACGGTACATCTTCCAGCAATTATATTTCCCATGGGTTACCCTGCTAGTGTCACGAACAGCCAATCCAATGGTGCAAATATCTATGTCCCTTCCTCTCCAAGGCAAGCGCTCAGGTCTAACACACAATATTGCTAATATCGAATCCCCTAGTATTCGTGGTGACCTTAGATCCATGGCCGAAGAATACGTCCGTAGTATCGACAATGAGTTGGTCCCAGAGGACCGATCCCCAGATAAACAGGTATTTGACATCAAGGACACCGGGTTGGTGGCCCATACTCATTCCGCGGTGCTGTATCATGACATCTTACTCCCAGAAATTTGGACCTCAATCGTATGGATACTCTGCTTAATGAATGGAATGAGCTCAAGGACAAACTGGGTGGATTTTGATGTGTGGAAATTCGGCGTAAGATTTCTTTCCATTTAGCCTAGAAAGGTGGTTTATTTCCAATGACTTCTTGCCGTTGCTATATTGTTTGCTTACCTGTTTCTCGCTGGCTATAAATACTCCACAATGTCGATGTTTGATTTCCCGACCAAAGTTTTATTGTGTAAATAATACTAAATATTGTTTATGCTATGGTTCGTATCGATAGAAAAACTCTCGACGATGATGCTATCTATATATACAGTTAACCTGTTTTGGAATCCGACGGACCCCATGCCACTGTGGTTGAAATACGATGGTTAAGTTGTTGTAGGCAAAGGGACTTAAATTTTTGGGGATGGGTCGGTTCCGGCGTCTACCGCAGACGCTTGTTGCGAATAATCGCCAACTCAAATACCAGTCCTCCGTAATTTTCGTGACCAAATGTAAGTGTTCAATTATGATCAACGTCGATGTCGTGCACAATTAACCTTTGTAGCCTGCTGAGGAAACGATTGATTGTCCGTGAAAACACTGCGCAGGAAAGGTATGCCGGGCCTTGAATCCGTCACAGAACTAGTGAAAAATGTGAAGAAGGCTTTCGTCTAATCATTCTTCTTGAACGACGTCGCGGGAACATTCTCATCGACACTGGGAGCCAGTGTATTTGGATTGATCGGGCATGATAGTCCGCGCTTCTCCAACGGATGAGACAGAATGGGATTGGCAGACCGCTTGTTTTTAACTGAGCAGCCGAAGCACCAAAGACTCTCATAATATGAATGTCAGCGCCTTCACAGATATTGCATTGCAAACATGGAATATGCCAAAATTCTGGCTAAAGATCGGCACAGTTGACGATCCTACATTCATGGTCGATTTTGAAATTTCAAGGTGCAATGGCATGTTACCTGTTTGATTGAAAACCTTACAGTCACATTTTGTGGTGATGAAGGCATTGATCCATACATCGGTGACGGCGCGGAGCAAATATGTCGTCTGCAGGGTCAGAGAGTGAGAGAAATAGTTTGTCGGGACTTCCGCTCAACGGACCTCGTGTGCTTCAGAATTTTATATTTGACTGGCACTGCATCAGGAAAGTTGACTTTACTAATAGTACAAAATAGTACAAAATAGTGTGACAAATGTGTGACTGTGACCGACCCCGACCGGGGTTGAGGACCTGTAGCTCCGTACAGTTATACTGGTGACAAGATGATCGCAGGAGGTGTTTCTAAATATGTGAGGGTAGAGTTTCATATACTATAGACATTATAAAAGTCAGCAGAAAAAATTTCTTGTATTGGTTCTTCCAACTATTTTTTACTATTTAACAAATACCTTTCTATATAGAAAGGTCAGTTTTCCTGATGCATAATCCGGCAGCAGCGTTCAATGTAAGCATTGTCATCGGTTGTCTCGGTATATGTATATCGTCGGATAGTGGGCGCAAAGCTAGATCTGTGAGAGCACCAGTGGGAGGACTCGGAGGAGGGTGGTTCGTCTCGGGTGCAGGTATCGCGGCAAGGCAGCACACTAATATGGGGATAGGGGTTTGTCTCGGTTTCGAAGCGATGCGAATACTACCATTTCGGTGAAATCGTGCGCATTGTTATCACCCACCTGGGTATCTCGGAGTTTGGCTACGATGTACTGTAGGCGCGCGACCCTAAGCATTTGTCACTGTCACACACCCCTTGCCAGCATGTTGAAATCACGATTTTTCACGCGTCACAAGGGCATCCATGCTTAGCATCCCCACCGATGTCACAGGTGTAGAACCCATGAAATCGCAACATTTATGATTATTTAGATGTTATTTTTCAAATTTTCGCCCAGTTTGTGTCAAATGTAAGCAGTTTCAACACATTGAAACACACTATGAGCTGCTTATACTACATCTCCCCCAAATCTGCGCAGGATTCAGCTCCCGCGCATGTTAGTGTCACATGTCACCGCCCTTCGCATGTTAAGACATCCCCGAGTCACAAAATTTTCGAGCATGCTTAGGGTTGTGCGCCTACAGTAAGATCATCAACTCGGAGAGTGCTAGGACGTAGGTGCTTATCTTCTTTTCGAAGCGGTGCGTTCTACAACCACTTGCGGTGAAATTGTGAGTTACTGTACTTGGTCGCCTCAGAATTATTACTGAATGTTTCATCTGTGTAGTCTGTCTTCACGAACCACGGTTGGACCCTCACTTCAGGTGCAGCGAATTCGCGAGGCCGCATCCAAACAACTTGAGTATGCGGCAAGTCATTGCTACTGTAACTACGCTTCAGTAGCGCTGAACAGTAAAGCGGTGCGGGGTTGGATGAGGGTTGTTGGGACAACAAGACGGGCATCTCGGTACCGACACGTGGCTGCTTCAGGGTTCACTTGGCGACTTCGAACTGTAGCCATCACAAGCGCCCACAAGGTCAACCAAGGTATTAAATGCCAATGACAAGGGAGTGTCATCGCAATGTCAAATATTCACCGCCGCTTCCTGCTTGAGCCAAAAATCACCCGTTCTTCTCTCACTATCGCGCTTGCCCTTGACTCTACTTGCAGATGACTGCTGCTAGCGAAAACATCGGCAATAGTACTGGTCAATGGTCATTCAAAGTACAAATTGCACACCTCCAAGAAAAATCTGGCACCATGTACCAACTGTTCTAGTTCTCAACAGGCCGTATGGTTATGTCTCCGATGCCATATACCGGGTTGCTCTCTGGTCGATTACGCAGTGCAACACCCAGTCACCATATTCCCCAACCTTATGAAAAAATGTGCACGAGAGAACCGCGATAAATGCCCCCCGCATATGCATGGGATCGATGCTTTGATTTGTATGAAGCAAGACAGAGAGCTGAGGCAGACTTCTGTTTCATTTGTAGAGGATCCAGAGACACAATCTCTAATTTCAACAACGGAATCCTTCTATACTGACGTAAGTTTCCGTACTAGAGAAATACTTGGATCGTGTTGTTTTGAAGCCACAGCTTGAAACCACACTGGCGAACCCTCTTCAGCACGGTCAAATTGCGGAATATCACTGGGATAATGGGACTGCCTCTCTCGCACTTATGACCGTCTCCGTCGGACAAAATGATTTTATTTTGCCTTTATGAATTTTCATTCCTTGAGAATTGTCGGGAATCACGATGATGCACGATGAATCACTGTGAATCGGCGTGAATCACTATGACTGACCGTGATTCATCATGATTCATCGTGAATCACCGTGAATCACCGTGAATCATTGTGATTCCTACCTCATTTTGATTTCCTTGCGGCCAAAACCATTTTTAATTGCAAATCTTTTATTTCTGTCAGACAATAATTTTTTTCAGATGGTTGATAAAAATAAAAAGTGTGGAAACAAAAAATTGCGGTTGAGGGAAACGAAAAAATAAAGCAAAGAAATTTTTGGGGGACTGTTGCAAAGAAAAACATTCTGCGAAAAAGTATGGCGATTTCTTCTTGCATTATGTCAGCATAATCATTTATGTTGCGAAGCATGCATGTTGTGAGTGTCGTGAGTGTCGTGAATGGGTGAGCCTCGGCGCCACAAGAACTCCAAACAGCGAAACCGTCGTTCCCTACTTGGCCACAGATGTGTCGCCGGGTGTTTGTGGCACTAAGCTTATGATATCGGAGGATTGCGACAAAGTTGTGAGCCGTCGTGCATGCTCTTCTTTTTCCCATGAGTAAAGAAATAAATTTGAAGCAACAGCTCTCTTTGATTTCCACACCGGAAAAAAAAATTCCAAACCCAAATACTTTCTTGTTTCCGGTAAAATCAAATTTGGTTTGTCAAAAAATGGAATCTTCATCCAAGCATGTCGTGAGTGTCGTGCACGTCATGCACATCGTGAATCATCGTGCACACGACTCAAAAACAAGATCTCAAGTACCAAAAATAAAATTGAATATTGTCCGAGACAGACCGTCATACGCACTAGAAAATTCTGGATATCAGGTTACTTTTATGTTCAACATCCTATCAAAATATTTTATTTATTTTATGTACTAGATTTTAGATCTGTCAGTGACGTTGTCCCACGTGGATCACTCTGCTAGTGCCAAGAACAATAATACTGGTGATAAGCCTGTCCATTCGGCTCAATGGCAAGGACTTGGGTCTAAACACCCTGATATTGCCAATATCAAATTCCCGGTGAATTTAGCACCACGATCGACGAACGTGCTCCTCTCATGGACCATGGGTGGGTTTTATAACCCATTGCTCTACAGGTACCTGACATCGAAGGCACCAGGTTAGTAAATTTTATTTCTTCAGTTGGGCAGTCTAATGACACCACACTCACAGAGTATGCGACCTCAATCATATGGAGGCTCTGATGAAGGAATGGGATGAGTTGAAAACTAAACTGGGGGGTTTTTAATCTTATATAAATTTGTCGTCGGAATTACTTGGCCGCAACCGCGGCCATTTCCGACGTCTGTTCCCTATGAATATTGCTATATCCCGTGCTTTGCCTGCTGCCTGCTTACCCCTAGCCGACAAGCTCTAAAGAGTCGAGGTTTTGGCTTTTCACCAAATGTTTTTTTGTAAAGAGTTGAATATGGTGATCTCCGCTGAGGTTTGCATGCGATCTAGAAAACGTTCTGATCAGTAATTATGAATTGAATATATACACTAATTATCCAATCACGGGATCCGGCTTGTTGTGTCGGAATACAATGCATAAATTTCTCCGGGCACAGGAATTTGTTCTCTACGCAACCAAGAGAAAGCAATAGCTGTGCAATTTTTGGCGATCGCATTCCAAGAGACAGCCCTTGTTTGAAGGATCTAAAATGTGGTGCAGGTTTGTCCATGATCAATTATGATTGATGTCGTGAATGATTGGCTTTTTTAAATGTACTTTGCGTAGTCCGTGAACGTAATAATATTTCAATAAAAATTGTCCATTGCTCGTGAAAGTTGCACACGAGGCAAGTATGTCAGTAAGCCTCAAAAGCAGTCTGGTCAT
Source organism: Rickenella mellea (assembly GCA_004355085.1). Taxonomy (NCBI): domain Eukaryota; kingdom Fungi; phylum Basidiomycota; class Agaricomycetes; order Hymenochaetales; family Rickenellaceae; genus Rickenella; species Rickenella mellea. The sequence goes on from ML170181.1 coordinate 52,343, forward strand.
ATTGAAGATTCTGTATGGCAACTTTTCTACACTTTCTTCTTGAAGGACGTTGCGGGAACAGTTTCATCAACAATGGGAGCCGCCGCCTTTGGCTTGATCGGGCATGAAAGGGCACGCTTTTCCAACGGTGACAAAATGGGATTGGAAGACCGTTTGTTTGATTTAGAAGCTGACGCGCCGAAGCATCTCTAAATTTTAGTGTCAGTTATATCTCAAAAGTCATGGGGTGATGTATAACATACCTGGAATATGTCGAAATTCTGGCTAAAGATCGGTACGATTGTCTGATCGTTGAACAGATCAAAGAAGCTTCCCTTTGCGCCGGCACTGGCCGCCACACCACCTGCGATATCGACGCATCCGTTGACGCTACCGCTCACTGCAGCTTTGCCATTTGTCGCGGCGGTCGCTTGTGCGTTTGCGTCCAGAGTGAGCGTGAGTGCAGCATTGGTGTCAACGTTCAGAAAGATTGTGGCCGAAACGATGTCGCCTAGAGCAGAGACGCCGAGGTCAACGGTGGGGATGATGTGCGCTTGGACGACACCTTTGGATGAGACACTCGGGGTCACAGCCAATTTGAGAGCTAGATCATGCATAAGGTGATTAGTGTTATACCCATTATGGCATTTGCGCAATGTTATGGAGCAACTTACGCGTGTCCTTCGGATTTAAAACGCCATTGGAAACTTGGCCTTTCACCGGGGGAAAGAAAAGTTTGAGATTATTCACATCGTAACTGAGGTCGATGTTCATGTTGACGTTCACATCGATAGTCGCGGTTGCTTGTGCATTTAATTTGAATTCCGGTCCGATTGTCAGGATCCTAGTAAGGTAAACCTAAAAGAAAATTCTTTCCAGGGCATCAAAATACTCACTTTGGGATATCAAGTCCTGGGAGACCAAGCTGGAATAACGTGATCTGGCCGGAGTCAAATGTGCCCTATTAACTTAATGTCAAAACTAAACTAATGCACTTTTTCGAAAAGAAGTCACCGTCAAGTCTGCATTAACTGTTAAAGTCCCATCCAAATTTGCGGTCAATCCCGTGTATGTGGCAATCTCCGTCATTACAGGGGGGACGAGCGTTCCAGCGGCCACAACACCCAAAGAGATCTGCGCATGAGCCTTGGCATTCGCGCTGATGTCAATCTTTGTTGTCGTCCCCGCACAGGGAAGGGTCGTGCTGAATATCGGGAAGGCTTTGCTGATGTCGATTGGGGGAAGAGCCTTGGACAGAGTGTTGTTGAAGGAATCAGCTTGTTTGATCGCTGCGAGAGATTGAGTGAGGGGAAGCCAGGAAATTAGTTGAAGCAATTAATTTACCTCCAATGGCGTTGCCAATGAAGTCACCAAAACCACGGCGTTCAAACATTCGTGATCTCCTCTGAGCAGAGACAGCCGTAAGAGTTGCATCTCCATGCGCACCAGGAACTGATGATGCTATGACAGCAAGTGTGATACTACCGTCACTTTGAATGTATGGCGCGTCAGAGAAGTATTCAAAGCACCAATGAAACACGAACTGTTTCCCGGTCGCGGCCTTCCAGTTCGTGTCCAGGGACAGTGCTTTCACTTGCGGTGCAGCTTTGCCTCCGCGACTTACTAGACGTTTGGCGACGGAACTCGGAATTGATTGATCCTCAGGCACCCAAGCGCGAGCGACACGAGCGAATGGAACTTTGAGGCACTGTAATATGGCGAAAGAAATAAAATGAAGCCGTAGAGTTCCAGGGGCTTGGATAAACTCACGTTCTGAGGGAGACGCACGATGGTGTTCTCGGCACCATTCTGGTAGAGGTGATCGCAGCCTGCGGCGCTGGTGTCTGTACTCCGGCATACGAGGCGGATGTCAGAAGATTCAGTGTTAGGATCACAGCTCATAATCTCCCATCCCGCTGCAGTTGTGATATCTGAAATCGCGTTTGTAGAACCGGTCTGAAAAATCCATTTAATACGTCAAGGAAAGGACATCTTGTATGAGTGACAAACGTACAATGGTCATACTACCTGGCATGGAAGTGGTTGACTGCGCCACGTCATATGAACAAATGCCTTGCAGACATGGCTTGCTCCAGTCATTCGCGGCTTGCGCGACCAGTGGAAGGACAGCCAAAAAAATCGACGAAGAAATCATTTCAAATCGATTGATTGTAAGTGAATCGATCGAATACGGTCGAGGCACAAATTATCGAAACAAACGAAGATAAGAAAGAAGGTCGGTTGAAAGAACGAAGATGGTGGGCCGCCAGGACGTGAAGAAATCCGGCAGCGCCATGGCTCGCCTTTATAGCAAAAAACTACGATGGGCCATAGTGCGCTTTTTCCAAAGCAATAACGATGCATGGGTTCTGATGGATCCCAGATTAGGAAGGATCGAACATGCATCTACCAGGGATGGAAAGACTGATATAAAATAAAACGAACTATCCTCACGCAACTGCATGGTCGATCATACCTGTCAATATCAGCATGGCAGCAATTTGATTTACTCTTGCCGTGACTTCCACTTTCTTCGAGGATCTTTTTTTTTCGTTTTAGGCGCTTGGATTACAGCTGTGCGTTCGCAGAGTGCTGCGGTGTGTTCACACGAGCGCCGCGATCAACCTCACTGCATCCAGGCATTCCGACAGACGCGGAAGTTCACGTACGACTGACCGAAGGTAAGCACTACGAGAGCCCGTTAACAACAGCCATAATTTACCGAGGCTCGCATTTGTCGCATGCAATATTGATGAGAAATTTTGGAGTTGCCTTGAACGCCGATGAAGTTAGGGAAGTAACTGGATAATTTTGTAGGATATCTCGGGTCACCTCATTCACCGCACCTTGTTGAGCAAAATGATGCCCCGTTCATTCATTAACGCATCATTATGTCGACGGTCCCTGGATGCAGGAATTGCTTGATGGTAAGAGAAGCCAGTGAGGGCTCTGTGCGGCACCAATTGATCGATCTAGGAAACAAATGCGCCATGGTTGAGGTTGAATTGAACAATTCAAAATTACGCACCCGCTGCGCGACTGGATGCAGGGAAATCGGATGATCAAAGGGCACATCACGGGCTGACTGGAAACGTTATGTCACTCGTGCGAATCCATCAATTCGCAGAGATGGGGAACTGCCACAAACGTGAGATCGACGTGTTACGAACGGAATATTTCCGTGATGAAAATCTGTGGTTGCCTTTGTAAGCAGAAAATGTGAACACTGGTCCGAAGAAACAAAGGGACGCAATTCTATTGGTTCTTCTTGGTTTCAATTCCTCATCAGGAGATTCTGGTAAGTCTGAATGTAAGATGATCAACGGGTAATCAATGGTTTGTAGCACTTACTCGACGTTTGGCTTCGTCGCATTGCCTTCGGTTCCCCGGATGAATGGGAATTCGATCGACGCGTTCTCGAGTTCGAATGCTTCAGTGCTTGTACGTAAATCGGTGACCTTTATGACTCGAATGACTGTGAGTACATCACAGCGAGGCCGAGAAACGAGTATCCAATTGGGTGTGTCGTCAAAGGGGTTAACTCCAACATATCAATGTCGATCAAGGGAGGGCAAAACATCCTTGATGGTACCACTGGCCACTGACGAATGCTGCCATTGCATTACGATCTGCACATGTGGCACTCGTCGTAGATGTCGGACGTGTCTGGTCGGAACAAGGTCAAACGATGGTTCACTGGTTCACTCGAGCTTCAATCGCTTCGGAAATCGGCGGACGCTGTTATGAACTTGAAAGTCCGCTCAGGCGGGCGTCGACTCATGCTAGGAGTGACGAAGCAAGAATACCGCCTCTAGCGACGCTAGCACATGAACGGGGTGCCTGAGGACACTCACTCCCCTTCATGGATCATCACCGACACATGAAGATCTTCCGTCGACAATCCTTCCTTGATCTCGTTTCAAAAATAACCCCTGAAATTCGTCGACCCTGCTTTCAGGTTGGTGCCTCACAAGATTCTATTGATAGCGAGCAGAACAGCAAAAACACTATAAACACATTGGGGAATCCTAGCCAGCCGACAACACTGCGACAAAGATTTTAGATCACACAGGACGTGATGGACTGGGCATGGTGTTCACATGGCCTTAGAATGGATCTTGGTACTCGCTACAGGATCTCTAAAACTATTCGTTCGACCCATAAAAATGTGACCGTGCTGGGTTTCAAGCCAAGTCTGCCTTGTCTGTCGATGAGCCCATCGACGGGACGTAATCAGTGCGTTGCTCTGTCGCCATCTCGACCGTGACTTCCAATGGCGGCGGAAGTGTCTATTAGACGAAAAGTAACGTCAGACTATGGGACGATATTGTGAAGAACAGCAAGTTTGGGAATTGACTGTACCTTCGTTGCGTCCATAGGATAAGTGTAGACATTCTTTGCAGCGTACGATTCGCGTGCAACCGTATCTCGAATATGAGATAATTGAACGATGCTTCCGTCCTTTGGCTGGACTATTTCTCTCAAGTTGTCTCGGGAATTGAGCCTGCGACATGAATGTCAGAATTCCAACCATCGTACCTCTAGTAATAAACCCACATGGCGAGAAAAGAATTGATATACGCTGTGTGTTCAATTCCTGTCATTCCCGACCGGACAAATGTCGAAGAAAATACCCACATTTCCCGAGCATCCAAAATACACTGATCCAGACGAGGTTGTTTGGCATTGCCGCGTACTGCCGGGAAACGAAGTGAAAATTGGATTTGGACAAAGAGACAGAGAATAGAGCTGACGAGGATGGTAGCGGTAGTCGCGATGATGCTGGAATATGATGGTTAGTTAGGGCTTTCGGTGGTTTGACGATATGATACCTTGTTAATAATCCTGAGGCATAACATGAAGGTCAGTTCATATCGACGAAGGGATGGCAGTCAATGCGCACCAGTGTTGATTGAATAAGCCATGAGAGTGGTGATAAGGGCATCTGTCCTGGCAAACCCTGTCCTATTCTTGCGCAAGAAGTAACATAAAGAGCCTGCGATCAAAATATCTGCAGTCGCAGCGCTGCCCAACCCAACACACGATACCCATATCAAATTTCTATACGACGCGAAAGTTTTGTGAATGAATGAATACGCAGTAAAGTAGGCGCCCAAAGCAAAGTGAACGACAGCGAAAAAGATGATGGCGCCGGTGAGGGGTTTGTTCTTGCTGAGCTGGTACACGCGTCGAGCGAAGTACAATTGGACACCTATCCCGACTGTCGTACTGGCGTCCGTTTGTAACTATGAGGCGATGTGAGTGATGGACACGAGAAGGGTGGCAACAATTTGATATACTTCGATAGACCAGTGCGGGATACCAAGATTGGTTCGGTTTCCGAAATTCGCAACAAGATACCAGTAAACGGCCCAAGTGCACAACACCAGTTGTAACGTGTCTGCTGCCCACAAGATACCTACCTGGGGAAGGCAGGGAATGAGATCAGAACTACCAAAATGGCCTGAATGTACTCACCCACCACTTAATGAGTCGGGGATCGCGAGTATAGGTTCTGCAGACGGTCAGACCAGAGTGGGACAGAGGAAGTTGGTTAGCGAACCTGTAGTAGTGAAACCTTCGCACTTTTGTTTCAGAGGATGAATAAAAGCAGCAGCTGAGGTACTCACGTCTGCAGCAGAGTCAGACCGTACATTCTGAGACATGTAAATATCCTTGGTTATGCGAGGTACACAACAACTCACATGGCACTAACAACCAGCCCGATGAACGCCGCGCCAAAAGTAGGTCCCAGAGAAGACATGGCGAGCAGGCGACGGATGACAGTCGAGCACTGAGGGGGGGCGGGATATGCGAGACGCGCACTGCCAGTGGGACCACGGAATCAAAAATTACCTCCTCCTTTGTAGCGGTCACTTTATGAATGCCAGAAATCGACCAATCCAAGGCTGGATGCTCCCGAACATCATAGATCTTGTGTGCAATTGAATAGGGCCTCGAATGAGTTGACTTAGTCTTCGATGGCTATGGGGAATGTCAGGAAGATCGTTGCTTACGCGAATCGTGGTTTGGTCCAAGCGGAAACTGCCAAAGCTTATTTACGTTTATGGTAGGACACGTCATCGGTGCCTGCTTATACACCTTGGCGTAACGACAGCCACAGCCTACGCCGGTGCGAATCTCAGTCGACTGCAACAACACCCAGAGGTCGCAAGACCATCTCAAGAATCACGTATCCCAACCGGACGGCAAGTTTGGACTGCGCTTCTTTTTTAATAAGAAAACAATCAGCACAAGCACCAGAAATTTGTTTCCTTCACGTCGATCAGGTGTCGATCTTCACGCGAATGTTCCACCAACCCTTAATTCCAGATAAACAAGGTTGTTCCTTAGCACCTGCGCCACATAAATGTTTTAGCAGGAAAGCCAATGAGATCCCGTACATGTAAGCATCCGCTCGGGTGCTGTCCATCCCGACGGAAATTCCCCACCGCGACCGCTCAGCGCTCAGCACCAACAACAACGGTGAATGCATCGGGGTGTTGTACAAGGCTAAGACCCCTGTGGGAACGTCGAAAACTCACTGTAGGCAGTAATACCTTCCGCCTTCAGAATCAGCGAATGACACGACAAGACATGCTTGCTGTCGGACGAAGGACTGCATGAGTAATAGCACGGGAACCACACGTCTACATGCTAGATTTTGCGGGACAGAAGGCTTTGTCGAGCTGACCGGACCGACAGGCACATTCATCCCAATCTTTGAGAGGGCTAATTGTATGTTGAGAATTGAGATACTCTCGCGCCGCATCTTGAACTGCAAGTTAAGGAGGCACGGAGACCAATGACCGCAGCCATTTAAATTGATGCGTCCGAAAGGGGATCTAAAATACTCCACCCAAGCGGGGTTTGAAAACTGGTCAGGGTCAATTTCCTGAGGACGGCGACACACATAAGGACTCACATACACCGCAACGAATGAGGTCGCATCCGATACACCCTGAAACCGTAAAAAGGTACTGAATTCGCGGGCTAGGTGACCTGGCGAAATTCCATCGTGGACTTCGTGAGGAGCAGAAAGAGCAAATTTCATCCATGCGACAATAAGGTTTCTTCTCCAGATAGATTGGCGAAGCAGAATAAAGGAGGTACCGCTCATAGCGACAGGAGGACAGAAATCACATGGGAATTTTGCATGCAATAATAATAGCAAAAGCAAGTTGTAGTTCACTGAGCAGGAAATGATGCCATGTTCAGTCAAGACAAGATGGGCGATTCAAACTTCGCAAATAAACGCCGTGAGGTGACATGAATTTCATAGTGGAATTCTAAGACAGACAAGTAGTCTCTCGCATACTTTTGAGTGGTTCATCTTGAGATCTTGAGAGGCCATGTCACATCGCAAAGGACGAGACACCCGCATAAAATGCGCATAAAATTTCAAGAAGTTTCTTTCCAGCTTTTCGTAATTGCGCAAGGCATCAGTAGGTATCTGCATCAGCCATTTTTTGATCAGGAATTTTCCTATTGCCGCTTTCAATGCCCCCTTGCTAACGTGTAGGTGTACGGCGACGAGTCGCGGTATGTTGGGCCGGGTACAGGCGCCGTAGCAACAGCAGAGCGCGGCGCATACTCCAGTTGACTGTGATATGTAAAACGATTATGAATGATTGTAGAACGTTGCCCGGGACAGAAAGGCTATTCTTCGTGCCGAGATGGCGGCGAGCCCGCCCAGCACGCAGACCAGAGTGAGCTCACAAGGCCTTCGTGCTCTAAAATCCCGAACCTGATTCCGATGCAAATTTCCCAAGCATGTAGCTTTCAGAACGTTTTCCTGGAGTATCTATCGCCTGAGAGTTGACTATTTCCTCGCGACACGTGCCGTTAGACATGTCAACAACTTGGCGTTGGGCCTGTACCGAACCCGAGCCACACCATTAGGTAGTAACGATTCCAGTTAATTGATCCATAATCGATGTCTTCCTAGCTGTACGATCCTCATTTTCGCGAGTTTTTCGCGTTGTGTTGGCGAAGATCAAGTTGGAAATGTGTGATGTGACATCAATAGTAACGCAACGTCCATTTTTGGCCACATAGATGTTTGAACTGCCAGTGGCGGTCTCTCAACAACTTGCCACGAGTGCGGCATGCACAAATCCTACCTTAAGGTTACCTTGGAACTTTCCCGTTCGGCGTGGGGCCCTTCCTTACTATGCCCTGGTACGCCATGACCGTCGAAATTTTACTGATTGTTGTCTCAGGAATGCCACTTGTGGCCGGAGCGGCGAGTGCATTTACAACTTAGCTTCGAAGTGAATGTATGGGCATAGAGGGTGAGTGAATCGCTTGGGAGGATTGAGTTGATTTTATCTTCGTCCGCTCATCAGATTTGATCACACCGTGTTCTTATCCAAACTAACCGCTGGTGTGTTGACATACGGTATCCGATCCCTGGCCAAGTGAATGGCCACTTGGTAGTCTAGTCACGATCTAGCCCAGTACATCCTGCAACTTACTGTTTCTACTTGAAACTCACGGCCGTTTCGGCCCAAGCAAATTTTACTCTTTTCGTCTCTGCGATTCGTTGATTTTCAACACTCCGTGTAGAATTTGCCCTGGACGCGCCGTATTCAAAACAGAATGATCTCCTGGAATCACACTTAGGTTTCAAACAGTCGCTACAGCGCTCGTTATTGGTGCCATTGGTCGGCATAGGTAAATTTCTTCTCAACATTTAAATACCTTGAGAACCCCGGCCGAACGGCGGTAAAGGATATGAAGTTAATTCGACACCTGGTGGTCAGATGCTGCGGCCAATGGCAAACATCACTTGCACTGAAATACTTCTCCCGGTCTTCACGCAAGCACATTTATGGTGATGGTGTCTAAGATTCCTCCCCCCTCGAGCTCGAAGACTACCTTCGCGGATTTTGCCATCAAATCTTGAACAAAACAATTCGAAGCATGCATGCTAGCTGACAACGTTCGAAGAGTCCGCCTGATTCTCTCCGAATTCGACCTCAGCAATCCACGGGAGATTCGCCAAGGATTCGAACTTGGCAGATGATGTTGGCGTGCAGCTGCTACTATGATTAGGATCACGACACGCTGCATGGTCGCTTCTTTCACGATCAAGCATAACTTTTGAGAGTTGTTGGTGAGAGTTTCTGATAACTGATGTTGCGTCGGACCGGTCGCTCCGCTCCATCGCGCGGGGTATTAGGTGGCTGGAATTTTATTAGCGACGTGGTTGCTGCACTGATCCTCAGAAATCCTCACCTATTGGTGTCGCATGCCATAAACAATTCTGAAGGCAGACCTCACTCGTCGGATTTTCAGCAGCAGTCGAAATATTCGCATTACGATGAACCTTAATGTGACACCTGACACATGAGCAAACGAAGACGCCTATTTTTGTAAGCTTTGCTTTTAATACAATGGTGATGCAATATCTTAATTTCTTCCAGCAGTGTTACAATTCGAGTACATCGGAGAGATCTCGGAGACCAGGTGGTGGTGACACGCCCTATGTCTCACGCACACTGCATGTGTACACATGATTCTTGATTCCGAATCGACGCATGTTAGACACCCTTGTCTTCTCCCAATCGCCTATGAACACTTGGATGGCTTCATATCCGAAGCGTTAGGCTTCTTAACCTCTCTGGCGGAGCCTCCACGGCGAAATCGGGCTTCCTTGACCACACACCAACGCGGATTTTTCGTATAAAACGCTAAGGGGTCGGGACACATCTGTTTCCTTCACTGTAAACGGGTCTCAGTCCACAATGTCGCACTCATCCCATTCGGACCAAAAAGGCAGCAGCATTGAGGAGAAACCCACCTTGGAACACCAGGTAATTGTTCTTCTTCTGTGTTTTTTCTTCTAATTCCGTCACTCGTCGTCAACCTGCAGGAGTACGCCTCCAAGGAAGCAAGGGACGTCGCGAAGGTCCTCGAAGTGCGCAACGGTAAGTCTTCATTGCAATTATACCCCCTCCTTCACAGTCTTGTCGCTAAATTATTGAAACCTCAAGCTGCTCTCGCCGCCGCAACCAAGAAAGGTTCCCTTAACCCCTGGTCAAAGGATTCCATCATACTGTATCTCTGCTGCTTCGTGAGTTCTTCCTAACGTTCATCTGTTTTCCCCGCTCATTCATTTGCAGATATCCTTCCTTTGCTCATGTGCGAACGGCTACGACGGCAGTCTGATGACCGCCATAAACATTGTATGTAGACTCTCGAAACTCTCTTCCGAACTGGAGCGTTAAATATCACGCGGAAACAGATGCCGTACTACCAGAGCAAATTTAACGCTGGCGAAGTCGGCTCAACAACTGGCATCATTTTCTCAGTTTGTATGTGTCGAATAGCGATATAAGTATTCGTCTGTCCGACGCATTCTCTTAGACACCATTGGTGGTCTCGTTGGTCCATGGGTGGCTGGTCCTATCACGGACAGATTTGGCCGTCGAGGCGGAATGTTTGTCGGTTCATTGATCATCATTATCGGTAGGTCATACCATCCCTTCTGCACTATGCATTTATGAAGTTGCGTTTCCGTTTAGGTTCTGCTGTGATCGCATCTTCTAACACGAAGAATCAGTTTATCGCCGGTCGGTTCCTCCTTGGTTTCGGTGTTGCCATCCTCACTTGCGCTGCGCCGTCATACATCATCGAGGTTTCACCACCTCAGTGGCGTGGGCGCATGACTGCGTTTTACAACTGCGGGTGTGTTAATTTGAAAAACATTTCATTGCTTGACGTCTAATATATCTTCCATCACAGTTGGTTTGGAGGATCCATCCCTGCTGCTGGGATCACTCTCGGCACACAGAAGATCAAGTCCAATCTCTCGTGGCGACTTCCATTAGCCTTCCAGGCTGTTCCCAATGTGGTTGTCTTGATAGCTGTATGGTTCCTGCCTGAGAGTCCCAGATGGTTGCTTGCAAATGAGCGCGACGACGAAGCAATGGCTTTTTTGGCGAGGTTCCATGGAGGAGGAGACCCAAATCATCCCGTTGTTCTCCTCGAGTGGCAAGAATTCAAGGAGGGTATTGCCGTTGATGGGGCCGATAAGCGATGGTACGACTACTCTGAACTCTTCAAGACCAAGAACGCCAGGTGGCGCAGCTTAATGGTGGTACTCATGGTACGTAGTCAGACCAGAATGTCTTGGAGACAATAATCATTACAATGGTAGGGTGTCTTCGGCCAATTCTCTGGTAACGGCCTTGGTTATTTCAACACCCAAATCTACGGTGCGGTTGGGTGAATGAAATCATTTGATTCTCCGTTGCATTTCGTCGCTGACCATGCGAATTAAAGTTACGACAACTACATGCAATTCGTGCTTAACCTAGCCAGCTCTATCGTATCATGCGCGGCAGCACTTGCGGGTGTCGCCCTTGCTGATCGGATGCCTCGTCGTCAGGCCCTCATTTGGGGTACTTTGGGTTGCGCTGTCGTCCTAGGGATCAATGGTGGACTTTCCGCTCAGTGGGCAAAATACAAGCCTGGCGAAGAGAACATCAAAGTCGGCCAAGGCGCGGTCGCGGCCTTCTTCTTTTTCAACGTTATCTTTTCGTTTGCATACACCCCACTCCAAGCTCTCTACCCTGTCGAATGCTTGCAGACTACCGCACGCGCCAAGGGTATGGCCATGTATGGTGTCGTTGTCAGTCTGTTCGGCTTCATCAACACGTACGCTGGCCCGGTCGCTCTCCAGAATATTAAGTACAACTATGTCTTCGTAAGTTTCGAATGTTATTTGTGTTACGTCCTTCTCATATCTTCTTAATAGATTTTCGTTGGATGGGACATCGTCGAGTCTGCCCTGTGGTATTTACTGGCTGTCGAGACCAATGGACGATCCCTGGAAGAACTGGAGGAAATCTTCTCGCAACCCAACCCTGTCAAGGCATCGAAGCAAAAGGCTGTCATCGCCATCAAGAGGGACGGCGATGTTGCCGTTGTTCAGGATGCCGTATGAGGCTCGTTCCTCGTTCGATTACTTTTCTATAGTGTTGTTCCTGCATCGTCTGTGCCATGAATAATGGAGACTTTGGAAGGCTGAACAGTTTGGTTGCTCGTGTATATTAATTGCACGAAACCCTGCGTTATTACGATTATCATATATTCTGACACATGTTAGCTGTGTTAATTGTTCGTCCGTAGTAGCAACCAAACATGACTCCTGAATTTTTCCAAATTGGCTGAACGACAAAACGATCTGTATAAATCTATTTACGAACCATTTTTAGGTATCAGATATGAACATAAAACACTGCATCCATTAAGCATCAACTCATTGAAAGTTCTGTTTTGCAACCGATATTTTCCGCTCCGGAGTTCCTAAGGGGTCAAAGCCATAAAAAACTTTCCGCAGCAGTTTTCGTACTCCGGTAAGATATCCATTTATGGACGGGAGGACCAAATACTATCTTCTGGAATTGTCCAAATCTACCTACTCAAAATGTTGTTGCGGTTCTGGAGAAAATTACAAGAATCTGCTTTTCTACTTCATTACGTGAGACGCAAAGCGGTAGTAGAATTGTCAACATCTTCGATCTGTTTTTGTCATGAGGCGAATCAGGTGGTCACCACTCATTCGTGGAATCGTGGTTGCATCATAAGTATACCTTGTATAATCTACTTCAAGTGTTCTCCATCATGCGATGCAGTCCACGATACAAGTCTCTAATCCATTCAGCTATCGTTACAAATCAAGTGCCACTGGCAGTCTCCAAAACAATGTAAATAAAAATAAGAACAAACCACCATCCTTTAACGAACGACACACACGTCTGACCTCCCCCTCAGCGTTAGAAACGCCAAAAGGCAGGCCGTACTTCAACTTAGAACCAACCATGCATCACGAGCGACATTATCATCACGAATCCGAGGAGTGCGGTGCACCACGCCTCCGTTTGTGCAGGGTTGGGACTCCGACTCGTTGCAGAGGTCGTTACAGGTATGAAAGTATCGTCGGTAGCATCTAATATTCCAGCATCAAAAAAATTGGGCATTTTAACAAATGAAACGTAACCCTAAAATTACGCACCAATGTCCAGGCCCAAACCCAACAAACCCAAACCAACTCTCATCCTCAATACTGCATCATCCGGTACCACGGACCGCAGTGCGATGAGCGGCGAGGAGGAAGAAGGGTGTGTGATGTTCCCGTATGCGAATGTTGCATGTACGCTGCAGAGGAGGTCGTTGTCAGTCCTTCATCCCCTTATTTTGGACTGAGGGGTGATGTAGGACTTGGAAAAATGGGTAAGAAAGAAGAAGAAATTCAACGAACGAATGCAAGAATGGCGTCCCCAAACTCCAACTATAAAGCCACCCTCCGATGCGCGGGGGATCTTCTATCGCCAGGTTCGGGATGCACATTATCTCCTGCCCTCCGTCATCGCCACCATGACTGACATTCGCACGAGACGAATCCGCCGGACGGAAAGATGAGATGGGGGTCCCAAAATCCCTTGGGTCGACATCATATCTCGTCCCACCCATCACGAACGACAGATTATGCGGTATCGTACATGGGTACGTTGGTGGGTCTTCCGAGTTTCCGCCTCCTGGCATTCTGGTTACGGTTGAATTTAGCATGGCATATATAGACCGAATTATGGGTTCCGGACCGCGGATGAGGGTGTTACCCTGTCAGATTTTGTCGTGTTAGTATTGTTTCATGGTGACGATTTGGAGGAGGTTGTTAGGATGGGAAGGAACGTACGGAATCAATCAACACACTTAACCCGAAATCTCCATCTCTATCCATATTTTCTTCGCCTGTACCGTCACCTTCACCAACCCCTTCCAGTACCTCACCACTCCCACCCCAAACCCGATCCTGCACTAGCACACCATCAAACCAAACACTATCCACGAACACCTCCCATGCGTACGGATACACCTCCTCGGGTTCTGAAGGGACGAAGAGCCCGTTCTGTGATGGAGTGTAAAGTCTGACGGCGTGATATGTCGTAGTTGGGTTCGATTCAGAAAATGGAGGTGGGGAGGCGTTTTGGAAGGAAGAAGTGAGCGAATTCAGCGTCCCGATGATGAACTCCCCGCCAATAGCATAGCTCAACGAAGAGGAAGGAAAGTCTGCGAAAATATCTCTCCTCATCAAGTTCAAACTAAACGCCGGCACGTCCCCTGGCGGTAACGCAGGATTCACGAGACGCACTAGGGGTGGACCATACGTTATTAACGACGCCAATAGTGCATTGGAGTATTCATCAGTTGGGGTGATGCTGGGGTTGTCGTCGGAAGCGGGTGAAGAGGAGAGTTTGTTAACCAAAAAGGATGGATTGGGTGTATGAAGTCGTGGGGCGGAGAAGGATGCGAGATCGGAGAATGATGTTGCAAATTTGGTGTTGCTGTTGGTGTTCGACATTTGTTTCGATGTGTTTTGAGAATGAGCCTGTGCTGGTTCTGGTGGGGTATGAGGGAGGGAGACAGACGCGAGCGTATTCCAGATGACACTAAGTGTTACACGGTGGGTGTTCAGTAAAGGAAATGGACAGGATAGATGCAAAATTAAAGGAGGTGCAAAAGTGAAGAGGTTTGAGTTTGTCGAGGAGAAGGAAAGACGAACCTGTTCGCGGGAAATCCGAGCCCTAGGATCCCAGATGCGCCAACGTCGATAACTGTGGCATTTGTCTCTATTATCGATGCTATGTATTGGTTCTGCAATAGGAGAAGTTAACAGAACAAAGAACAAAGATTGCATGGAAGAGATGTGGAAAAGGACCGTACAGCAATGTCAACACCCGCGACCTTAATGCTATCAGTCCTGCTTATATCGCCACTGGCAAAGGTGCCGTCGTTGGAAGTGCCACCGTAGGTGAAGTTTACGGAGAGGGTGGAAGGATGGAGTGTTGCCGACGATGGAGAGGAGAGGAGCCAGAGATCCGCTGAGCCTGTGTCTGTGGTACGGGTAAGATAAAGTCAAGAAAAAGTGATAGAGGAGTGGGACCCAAAATAAGCGGCACCGAGAGACCGGCAATGTCCACGACCACACTATACGCTCTAGATCAACAGAAATGAGCCAGTTCACTGTAAAAGAATACGAAGAAATGCACACACACGTCCTGCGAGTCCTCAAGCCTGGATTTCGTTGACTTGCTACTGGAAGCGGTGGATGAAGTGGATATCTTGACAAGGTGCATAACAGTTAGTCTCTTTAACTAGCGGAACAACTTGAAGCTGGTCGGGTGTTGACGGTTCATATAGCTTCTGAGTTGTGGTTCGTGGAGAGAGCAGGTTCGCGGTGCGACGCCGAAGTGCCCACGTGATCGCGGTTTTTTTGACGCCCACAGCGTGACGGTGACGTGTAAAAGGGACCGGGGCTAATGCCGACATATGTCTGATCCAAAATGGGCCTTTTTGAGGGTTTCCGTCCGCCTATTTTTTGACCAGTTCTGTCCGCCTAACGGATCAGACATCGAAATTTCCACCAAAGCCGTCCGCCAACTGGATCAGACCTTCGCCAAAATTTTGGCCAATTCGTCCGCACTAGGATCAGACGTAAGGCGTTTTTTTTGACCCTTTTCCGTCCGCACCGGTCCTGTGTAAAACACTTCCACCCACCTCAGCTCTGCAGAAATTGCATTATGGAGGCAACCCTCCAGTTCTGCAGAAATAGTTCAGCGTTGTCTTATCCATCCATTTTCAGGAATGGGACCTCAGGTCTGGGTGGAAACTGCGCACGGCTGCGAAAGAAATGGCGATCGAAATAATTTTGCAGATGGGTGGTGGAAAATGTATTGCGATTTTCTTGCTGTGGGTATTATTTCTCTCTTCAAATCATGTGTCAAGCTACAGGGAATGGACCAGACTTCCTGCATCCCCTGTGATGGCTTGAAGGGTCGCTCGTCCACGTTCGCCTTTGAGATCGTCCCAGATAAATTCCTGATGCTTTCGCGAGAGGTATGTTCTTATGTCTAGTATTTTCATTGTGTCTCACTGATTTAACTTCTACCTAGTCTTCCTATGTATATCCAGCGCGTCTCCAGGATGGTACGGACGCAGTGATACGCGTTGTTTCAGCCGGTGAAACTTCACCAGAATTGGATATTTTGCAGTTCCTCTCAACTCAGGAAATGCTTTCTCATCCAGATAATCACATACTTCCCATTCTACGAGTACTATTTTTTGAAAGCTGGAAGTTCGCGTTTGTGGTCTTCCCGAGGATTGGCGATAATCCTTGCCGACCGTGGTTTGATTATACTGACGAAGGCCTTGACTGTATTAGTCAAACTCTACAAGTACGGACACTTATTTTCATAGGAACCTATTGCCTAGTCTCTCAGGGATTGGCGTTCTTACACCAGCATCTAATCGCTCACAGAGTACGTTTCGGCGACCCCGAAATTACGTTTACGGCTTACATCGTATTATCTTTGTATAGGACATCCACGAGGGAAACATTCTTATCAAACACAAGACAAGCTGTCCTGTGGGCGATCGTCCTCCTTTCCGTTCATGAGCCCCTGTACGCTACTTCTTCATGATTCCGAATACGCGATTTGGTTTCCCAGAGACTCGGATCCATCGACACCAGTCTTATCTCGCATCCCAGAATGTCAGATTTGAGGCTCCAGAGATCCAAAGTGACCGCCCTTTTGCTGCGGATGTCTTCTCCTGGGATAACTTTATTTTGGTAGATTTCGGGTAAGTCAAAGCAGGGTTCCCGGAATTTTCAACTGAATTGGTACTAATTTAGCAACTGGACGGAGATCTTGCACCTATTGTCAATATTTTCCGAGAAAGGCTTGCCCACGATCCAAAACGACGCATCTCCGCAGCCGGCGCGTTGAAGAACTTCAGAGCGCTGAGAGCGAATGTGTCAACAGATGCTCTTCAGTTTCCAGTTCCACCCCGGGTTATATGCCACAATCATGCCAAAGGTGTGAAACAATTTCTGGAAGGACCGTGACCATACGTCCACAACACATACTGGCCAAAAACTCTTGCATGTGTCGGAAGGGCTTGGTAAAATTATTTTTATTGTTATTTATTCAATGGATCGTTCTCCGCCTCGAAATTGGTAGCTAAAATACGGCAAACCCTATTTGTTACAGACAGTCGGCTTAACACCGAGCGAATAACATGCCCATCTCACATCGATCACTGGGTGGACCCGATGGACTGTTTTTGAAAGAATAGACAAGGAAAAATATCAAGCATTTCCAGATTTGTGCTGATTTTCCCCGCGTTATGCCCTCTCCCTCGATACGTAGAGGAAACGGTGTCAGTTCACAAATTAGTATCCACATGATCGACTGCGTTACCAACCCTCGCCGTTAGTAGGTGTAGCTGCGCCCAGATCGAGGGAGGGGTAAATCATGAGTGCTTTTAACTTGGATAAATCTCAGAAACATTTTTTGATCACCTTAAGATATTTCAGGTTGACGGCGCCAGTGAAGGCGCCAAACGTGACGTGGCGAGAGTCACGAGCGTGTCACAAAGCTTACAATCGATCCGAGACAAGGAGCAGCTTTCGCAAAAGTTGGAATTCAAACTTCGGGAGTACTCGTCTGGAAAGTGCATAGATTGCTACGTCAACTCTAAACGAACAGCACTATTTGAAACATTGTGCATGGTAAATAACGCCTATATTGCCACCTACTTGTTTACCAACCGAACAGTACTGGTGAGCCTGAGCCTCGGGGACTTTTCAACACGGTTCTAAGACTCGCACGTCCTAGTTCCACAGCAACCCGGTTCTCAGCCAAATTATGGAGGCAAGCCGTCATTCCTGACTCTAAACGGCTATCTCTTATCCATCCATCATCAGGAGTGGCCGACTGACCTCAGGTCATGGTGGAAAATGGGCCATGCTAATAAAGAAATCGTCGGCCAAAATATGTTTGCAGATGGGTGGTGGAAAATGCGTTTCGATTTTCTTGCAGAGGGTATTACTCTCTTCAAACCACTTATGAACAAACAAGGAGAAGACTGGCTGTTCCGCGTACCCTGCGATGGATTGAAAGGTCTCCCGTATGAGGCCGTCCCGCAGACGCGTCTGGAGGTTCAGCAGAAGGTATGTACCGATATCTTCATTGTGGTCCGTTGATTAAACTCGATCCTAGTCCCCCTTGATATATCCTGCACGTCTCCAGGATGGTACGGATGGAATGTTACGTGTTGTCGCAGACGGTGAAACTTCGTCAGAATTGGAGGTCTTGCAGTTCCTGTCGACTCCGGAGATGCGCTCTCACCCGGGTAATCACACACTTCCCATGCTACAAGTTTTATATTTCGAAAAGTGGAAGTTCAAGTTCGCTGTTTTCCCAATGAGTGGCGGATATCCTTGCAGCCCGTGGTTTCGCCACCTTGATGAAGTCCTTGACTGCATCGGTCAAACTCTGGAAGTACGGGCACGCTTCTCCTAAAGAATTTTATTAATCGTCTGTCAGGGGTTGACATTCTTACACGAGAATTTAATCGCTCACAGAGTACGTTCGGCGACCTCGGAATGAGATTGACTAACTCACATTGGATGGTATGTGTTTAGGATATTGCGGAGGAGAACATTCTTATCAATCACATGAAGTGCCGAACCCAGCCTGGGTCCGGCTCTCCTCCTTTCCGTTCATTATTCCCAGTTCGCTACCTCTTCATCGATTTCGAATACGCCGTTCGTTTTCCGAAAGACTCTGATCCGTCAACCCGACTCGTATCTCCTATCGAAGGGATTGAAAGGTTTGGGGCTCCTGAGACCAAAAATGACACCGACTACTGCCCCTTCGCGGCGGATGTCTTCAATCTAGGCTTTTTCTATTTCCTCAAATTCCGCGTACGTCGATGTGGAGTCGCCAGAAAGTTAACTAATTTGATGATAATTTAGCAACTTGACGGAGAACTTGGACACATCGTCGATATGTTCAGAGATATGCTCGCCGATGACCCAAAGCAACCCATATCCGCGGGTCGCAATGACGAGGATGAAGTGAAAAAATTCCTGGAGGAACAATCACCACCAGTAGGAACAACATGTATTGTGACTGAAGACCTGGTTGAGACCACGCCCAAAGAGCGACGTTAGGATTGACATTAGCGCTGGCCGTTCACTTGTCAGATGCATGTTGTCATTCCAGACAAAGCCCACCATAATCACCGCAAGGCATGCTGCGGCGCTTGGCAGAGTAGAGCTTCTCATTGTAAGGACACTTGATCATGATAGATACCTTCCTGTCTTTTGGGATTGAAACTTGAAGTTCATCTAAGAAGACTCTGCAGAAGCTGAGTTCCTGCGCAACTGCACTTCATCACCTCACGGCATGGAATAAAAAGGGCAATGTGCTTGCCGAAGTAAAATTGTCAACGGATGACAAAGTTATTATTATTATTATTCGATCTCACCTGCGAAGGTGGGTGAAGATCTTGATATCCAGAACATCCAGTGCACATTCAACGGCGAGGGAAGCCCGATCAAATATTGCTTCCCAAGTCTTGGACGTGAGGTCCGCTACTAGTAAACAGGACGCTTGGCCCGTGAGTGGATACAAGACACGTGGTCAGTTCTCACCTCACTTATTACATAAACCCGAACAATGCATGAACTTTGTCGCTGTTCGGTAATTCGGACGATGATCGATGATTGCTCGACCAACTACCATCCCAGATCCACGCGAAGGGCACGGCTGGCAATGGGCATTGTGGGAAAGGGTCAATCCCCGGTCCGTGTGAACGACATAATGACTCTACAGAGTGCGGGGGCTTTTGGATGAACCATATAATGGCGACGCTGGGTATGCACGCCGGCCGGCAGGATCGTCCCTGTCCCCTCTTTCACCATCCAGCTTACAAGTCATGTCAAACTCCTCACCAACACTGGCGCCTGCAGGCATTTTAGAAATGACATCCCTATTGTACGTTCTGCACCTGAGCGCTATTCCGACTCTCATCCTCGTAGCATTTTACTCAATCGAGGTAACCTTGCCGGCGTTGGTAAGACGTCCACGAGCAATGATATCTATATTCTAACAAGAGCCTGAAGTTATTGTTGTCTATGACCATGCCTTGACCTTTCCAGCCGAGATTTCCGAAATCTGGCGTTCAAGATTTAATGGAGCCAACGTCCTCTTCTTAGTGGCACGATATTCCTTCATTGCCTACGCAGTGCTCTCATTATACGAATTTCACACCAATCCATCAGAACTGGTTGGCTAACATTATTTTCTTCACTATGCGACGGCTTAATTATTTGAAAGTTGTAGGTCCATCCCACCTGACTCCGTGCCGTGACCACTGGCATGAAATGCTATGTTTCGAATAGCTGTCGAGGCTTCATTTATGCTTCTCTGATCATCGAGTATTTAACTCAGATTGGATTATACGGTGAGTATTGGCGCGTACTTCAAACACACAGAGGCATGATTGTGCAGGCATTTTAATCTTGCGGACATACGCGATTTATCAAAAACGCGGGTGGATCTTGGGCATCCTTACTTTTCCGTTCCTGCTTAAACTGGGCATTCAAACTGTGAGTAACGATGAACTGGATATCTAAGATTGCTAATGGAACCAAGTACCGGTATTGCAACATGACACCGCTTTCATTTGATGCCGGCATTGGAAAAAAATGCGGGGAGAGTCTCCCAGATACACATCTTCGGCTCCTTAAGAGGTGAGACTAGGTATTTAGAGGGCAATTTACGATAGTTGACAGTTTCCCATCTGGAAATACAGGTGTATGTCGTATCTGATGAACTGTAAATGCCGCATTTAAATCGGTCCACAGTGTCCCTTGCCACCCAAATTCTGTCATTGGTTCTGGATGTTTTAGTTTTCGGCTTAACCACCACGAAGACCATTGGCCATGTTATCGAAATGAGGAAATTCGGCTTTAGGCACAGCTTGGGATACTACATCCTACGTGACGGTAGGCTTTTTGCATACCACTGACAAATAGTTTTTTCGTAATTGACATGATTGAAAATACAGGAATTATGTACTTTTCGGCCATCGTGCTATATCGTCTGTTTTCATGTTGTTTCTAGCGAAAATCGAGCTAAAGTGTTTATAGGTATCGTCTACGTCCTGGCTAATGTTGTAAGCAAAGTCGTCTCTTACTTCCAGCTTGAAAACTGAAATTATGTTTACAGTTGGTATATTTATCGGTGTTTCTTTTCTCTTGCGAAATTTCAAACTTGTTATTACCTTGCAGGGCCGGAGCCGAGTTAGGGTGCTCACTGAAGTTATATATGTGTGCGTAACGCGTCCACTTACTGATGCAATGCGCTTTGCTCACTCCATTTATCAGTATTCCCTTCGTTCTTGTAAACCGGCTCGTCCTTAACCTTCGGCGAGTTTCGCATGTATCTTGTGCCAACGGGCGGACGCTCGGGACAATTGGCACCATTCCGGAGCCTGTATTCGCAATAAATTCCGTTCTAGGGAACATTGGAGCTCCTTTACGCATGGGTACCGAGGACGACGAGATTGAGGAAATGGATGACGAGGATGAAATTGAGGAGATGCGGTTATGAAGGGAATTGGTATTGTTCAAGTTGATTTGTTGATGGTAGACATCGTTTCAACCCTGGGCGCGGGACTTTCTCTGGTGAACTATTCACAGATCCTCTTGCATCTCTGCTGACCAGCGTATGGTTTTGTAAATCTCGGTGTGCAGTAACCAACAACCTCTCGTCTATTCCAGTCCCAGCGCGAAACTTGACACCGACGGCGATGTGTGCCTATAATGGGGTTGGGTAGCGCCAGTTTGCCACTTGTCAGATGCATGTTGTCATGGATCCAGACAAAGCCCACCATAATCACCGCAAGGCATGCATAGCGAAGCTTCTCATTGTAAGGGCACTTGATGCTGATATACGACCCGTCTGCCATCCTGTCTTTTGGGGTTGAGATTTGACGTTCATCTAAGAAAATATTCGCAAAGCTGCGCTTCACAACAACAGAATAAGATGTGCCCTTTTCATCAAGTAAAATAAGAAGAACAAGGTCATAAATATCCGCCTGTGTTCGGATTGGTGCGGATTTGCGTGTAACGTAACCTGCATTTCCAATTGGTGCCCCAAAACGGGAAGGACAGGCGAATAAATAGCGGGTACGTGTTATCGAACGTTGCATCCGCCCCCCGCTCTTCCTTTCCTTCTTCCATCTCCTTTTTTTCGACTGAAGCGCCCGAAACTTCTCTGCATCCTCACCGATCATGTCTGGAAGCCTCACCGCGCCGCAGTTGGCGACTCCCACAAAGTCGCCTCGCACAAGAGGCGTGTCTGCGATGGTTAGTACAATGCAATCCGCGGTGTCAGAGAACGATCTCTCATCATCTCATACACTATGGTTCGTCGATTGTTTCCTTCCTTTCGTACTCGCCGTCGGTCGCACAAAAAGCATTTCAAGAGTGCAACGACGGGAGTTGCGACAAAGACGATGCGGAATGAGCTCAACAGGCTCGTCCAAACCGTCCCAGACACACAGACGAAGAAAGTGCGTTATCCATCCTTCGAGATATTGTCTGTGCTCACTTCGAATACTTCAAGGCGTTCGACACGGAGATGCAATCGTTCTTCTACCTATTCACGCGTTATCTCGCGGAGAAAGCCAAGAATCAGGAACTGTATGTACTAGCACATCTCAGCGAGCACTAAAGTGCTAATCTCATCATCTTAGTGATTGGGATCGAATCAAGTCTCCTGCTGCAGATCAGATCGTTCCCTACGACAAGTTGCCTGTTGCAAACGATTCCAAAGCCATGAACAAGCTTGCTGTCCTTAAAGTCAACGGTGGTCTCGGAACCTCCATGGGTATGATTACTTCCAGAGATTATGTTTCAGTATAGCTGATGAATTTCTTTGCTGCAGGTATGACTGGAGCCAAGAGCGCTCTCGAAGTCAAGGACGACATGACCTTCCTCGATCTCACCGTCCGCCAAATTGAACACCTCAACACCTCTCAACGTGTCGACGTACCGCTCATCCTCATGACTTCCTTCAACACGCATGACGATACGCTCCGCATCATCAAGAAGTATGCCAACCAGCAACTGCGCATCACCACGTTCAACCAATCGCGGTACCCTCGCATCTTGTCTGAGTCCCTCTTGCCGTGCCCGCATTTCGCGGATGATGATAAGAAGAACTGGTACCCCCCTGGCCACGGTGATCTGTACAACGCGTTGTTGCATTCTGGGGTGTTGGACCAACTGTTGGCGGAAGGCAAGGAATATCTCTTCGTGTCCAACTCGGACAATCTTGGTGCTGTGTGAGTACATCAATATGGTTAACGTTGAGGATGCGCTAAATAAGGCGGTGTTAAAGCGTCGACCAGAACATCTTGCAATACATGGTTGATACCGGCGCCGAATTCCTCATGGAGGTTACGGATAAGACGAAGGCAGATGTCAAGGTGGGTATACTCGTGATCGTTTCTTCGTTGATATATCATTAATTGCTCCACAGGGTGGTACTCTTATTGACTACGAGGGAAGCATCCGCCTCCTTGAAATCGCTCAAGTACCTTCTGAGCATGTCGAGGACTTCAAAGCCAGTGAGTGCCGACTCCCTTTCGTTTATAATTCAATTAATTTTATCGGTAGTTCGTAAATTCAAGATCTTCAACACGAATAACTTGTGGATCAATCTGAAAGGTCCGTCACATCTGTCTTCACATCGCTCAATTCCTGACAAATCACATTTCAGCACTCAAGCGGATCATGGACACCGAAGGCATGGAACTCGAGATCATTGTCAACAACAAAACGACTGATGACGGAAGCGCCGTTGTTCAGGTACGTCTCTTCCTCTTAAATGCCCTATACTCCGTATCAAATGACTAATAACTTGACGTGCAATAGCTTGAAACCGCCGCTGGCGCAGCAATCAAGCACTTCAAGAACGCGCACGGCATCAACGTTCCCCGCTCACGGTTCTTACCGGTCAAGTCATGCTCGGATCTCTTGCTCATCAAGAGCGACATCTACTCCCTCGAGCACGGACAGCTCGTCATTAATGAGAACCGGCTGTTCGGAACGACGCCTGTGATTAAGTTGGGCGATCATTTCAAGAAGGTTCGTGTATTTCCCGCCACGTATGTGCCTTCGCGGCACTGACGGATCTTCGGACCGTATATAGATCCAACAATTCCAGAAGAGATTCAAGAAAATCCCCAAGATCCTCGAGTTAGACCACTTGACTGTCACTGGCGACGTTTACTTCGGGCGTAATGTCACCTTGCGCGGCACCGTCATCAGTGCGTATTCGTATTCATGAATGACGCATCTATTGACCTCGATGTTCTCGATGTAGTTGTAGCGAACGAGGGTCAGAGAATCGATATTCCGGACGGATGCATTTTGGAGAACAGCAAGTCTTCCTTTGTTTCAGACCATTCATATCTGACTTCCAATTTGAATAGGGCTCTTGTCTGGTAACCTCACGATGACTGTAAGTCGCCTTTCGAATCCGTTTTACCCTCTCTCACCGTGACATCTTCTCTCAGGAACTCTAAACTCTCCCTACCCCACGCGTTACATCCCCTATACCCACCAACCACCTTTACTATCCGCAACTTTAGACAGTTCATCGGACTTATTGCCTCGCATGACTCGCAACATCATAGCATCCTACTCTCCTTTACTTGCCTGCAATCCAGTAATCATTCATCGTCACTCTTTCACTTAGATCCCGACTTGCATTTTCACCTTTTCTTACACTATTTCGCCTCCGTATTATTGGGACCTTTGGTACTAGAAATTGGAGAATAATATTAAATGGTATGGCGGATTGACGTCGTCCGAGCATGCATTGCGTGCTTGACCGATTCTTGCTGTTGAGACCTAAGAAAGCTGCTGTGTTTCCCCATGAACTCTGTTGAATGATTGAATCGCAATGACTTTGTGAGTGACAAGTTGAAACTCCGCACGAATCGGCGGCCCGATGCCGAACGTGACGGCGACGCAGACGACCTTCGTTTCTGGCAAGGATACACATCCCTTACTATTTACCAACCAACACAAAGTCAACTGGCTAGCGCTAGCAGGTTCTATCTGAGTACTCCAAGTGCCCAGTTGACGCAGACAAATCAATGGGCATGCGAACACGGTGAACTCGGGAAGTGATGTGTGTCGGGAAGTGGTAGGAATAGTAAAGGTATTACGGTGCGATAGTGCGACAGGTCAGTAGCAGAACCTTGGTGACGCGGAAACACGTATGACCCAATCAATAAAATCTGATTGAAAATTTGCGAGCAGCACCTTCCAAAGTTATTGCTACTACATGTGTTACAGGATGCGCAAAGGGTAACCACTTCGACCTCGATAGTGAAGGTGAATGGAAATTCCACCAGCTAGGTTGGTGACTTTCCTGAATTTCGCAGACGCTGTACTAAGTTTGTGCTCTGACGCCAGGTCCGAATCAAGTTCGATCGTAAAATACTACACGGCCTTTCGTGTTCTTGGCCGCAGGAATCACGAAAGGGAAATGTCGGAATGTTGCATTTGAACGATGTCGCCGTTATGAGAACAAGGAATTCGTAAAGTAAGACATTGCCAACACAAGAATTCTGAGGTCACAGTCCATGCATACCTACATTCGAGGTGAATTGGATCATTGATCTGTTATTTCTGGGCGCCTTTAACGGTTAAGCATCGGTTGAGGATATAGCGGTTATGATCAGCATAGCCAACGCAGTGAAGGAATAAATCAAGTGCGTTATTGGTTCTTCAATTCTGTCCCGACCTCATCGCCTGACTTGGACAGATCACCGGTGGTCGACGGGTCCTTCAATGCGATTGCATCCGCCGGCACAGCTCCAATCCGTACAGAGCCAGTCTTTCTTCCCTGAACCAACACGTATGGAGGCATACTGACCATCCCAACTCTGTATGCCACGTCGCGAGGGTTATCTGGTCGATGCAGTATCATGCATGTTATGCCGCAGCCGTGGACTGCAAGGGGGACCAAGGCATTGGGCTCGATAGTGCGGTTTGAACCATCGACTCGGAGGACATCGGCAATGATAAGGGCATTATTTTTCAAATCAACAAGAGATACGGGTACGGTCTTCAGTGGCGTTTCTGTCCACGTCGGTGTGAGTTGCTTCGAATCGCTCCAAATTGTAAGATCTGGCATTGTAGCATCCCGCTTACGCAACCAGGATTCCACAGGCTCCCCGTCCTCGGAATGGCGATAAAGCAGCCACCCATTCCTTTCGATGTAGAGTGTTCCCGCTGCAAGCCTTATGCAACTGCAGAGTGTGCATCCAACCCACATCAAGGTGACCCAACGCTGGAATGCGGAAACATCAAGGATCAATGAAATCCAAGCTGCGATGAGAAATACGGTCAATAGACCTCGCGTAAACCACTTAAGGTTGTGTGTGTCAATATGCAAATGTCCGAGCAATGGTGAATGATCGATCATACCTTAAGGGCAACAAGGTCTTTGTGAGTGTATAGAGCATTTTTGTCTCTCATCGCCGCGTTTTGTAGCTGAATAGTGATAGGAGATAATATGGTTAATTCAGATCGGGTGGGGAAAGCCACTGCGAGGGGTTCCAGTCGCTCCCTTCCCTCGCTCGGAGCAATTGGGCGACCCAACCAGCCATGTCCACCAACGTTCAAATTGCACACAGCGGCCAGGCCAGTCGCATTGTAAAACCCCTGGTTGAGCTCCAGAAGCCAGGCCAAATCATCCCAGCCATCTTTACCAAGCAAGTCAATTGGTCGGGCACGTCTGGGAAGCAAACCGTTTAACGCTCTGCCCAGGTATTTGTGGTTGTGGAAGCCCGTGGCCTCGTCGCGTAGAATCGCTTCAACCAATAATGCATGAATGGCAACTTGCCATGGTACCGTTCCAGAATTGCTGGCATGTTGCATAATCGCATAAAGATGCCATTGCCGACCTTCTGCGGCTTTCGCCTGAATATTCTCCCTAAACAGCCGACCTGGGCCTTGTACAAATTCGTACTCCCCGCCTTTCAACCGCAATATCCTCCAAACAGTCTCAGCATGCAGGATCTCCGCGAGTGTAAACAGTCTTCGACCCCATGGGCAATGCAATCCTGTATGGTCACAATCAACAGTGTTGCAAAAGACACAAACAGCCGAAGCGGCGCGGAAGATGTCGGCAAGTCGTCCAAGTTCCTTCCCCCTCTCTTTCTCGCGATTTTCGTATGCGTCGCGGTTCGAACTAGCCTCCCAGTCGAGCTTTTCATCTGATAAGCAGAATTCATCCAGCCAAATGTACTCGGTTACGCCAACGCTGCCTCGCTTCCTTCGTAAGTCAATATATTTGTCCAATAACGGCGTCGCAATCTGACGGCGGTCTTCCGGTGAGAATTTCCTGGCATTCCCGGTATTAGAAGGCACTGGAGGTGACAGAGGTTGGGGCGAAGATTCACCCGGGAGAGACCCATACTTGGCAATGTAATAGCTCTTGGCGCTTTCAAAGTCGTAGCTGATTGCTGTGTAGGGTTTATGACACAAATTTGTATCTTTCCATGCAACCTGGCGACATTGTGCCCCATTCTGTTGGATATCCACCTGGACCATCCACGTTGGTTGCAAATGAGTTACCTCGTATTTTCCGATGCCCCCGTCACTAGGTGCGCGAAGTAAAACGGCGTCAGGCATTGCAGCGAATTCCACGCGCCAGGGACGTCGAAGTTTGGCTAGTGTTGCCAACATATCAACGATAAAATTGGGGATACATGCATAACAAGGTGACAGCAACATGTGCGTAAGGATCCGCAAGATGTTCGCCAAAATGTGGAAGGGATCCTCGCGTCGTTGTGCGAACCAGCATGTGCCAATAACTCCAGGGTCTTCTGCAAATAATCGGGCTAATTTAAATTGAGCGTGAAGCCTTTGGAAACCTCCTGGCGCCTCTGTAGAGAGCCCGTTGGATGCGTCTGCAAACACTCTGACAGCTTTGGCTGGGAAAATCCTGTCAAAACAATAGTGGTTCAGCCGGAGACAAGTAGATGAGGGGGGGAAATATACACACAGGATAGACATGCTAGAAAGCGAACGGAGGTGCTTAGGAGGGAAGAATTTTTATAATCTATTAGCTTACACCTCTCGGTCGCCTAATTTACGTCACGACGCGGCCACCGATAGGGTGGACACAGGGATCGATGTAAGGAAGTTTGGTGTTAAACAGCAATCAGAATTGGCTCCGTTAGACGCCTCAGAACTTCGGGCTTCGCCGTTATCAACATGTCTTTGGGAGTCCTGTCAAGAGAACCGGTCCGGAAGAATCACGCGGTGTCACTATGGAACCTGGACTTTGTGCGCGGACATGTAGGGGTTCCAGAACCAGGCACCACACATCCATGGTGCGGAGAGAAATGAAAAGGTCAATCACGGTCAGCACAATCACCACCCACGAGGGCGCGGAATTTTTTTAATCAGTCATGTGAGCGTCCCGCGATAGTTGGGCGTCTTCGTAGTGAATTGAAGAATTTCGAAGTCCCAGTCAGAACTTTTGATCAATTCTGTGAATGTTGCCTGTAATGACAAAATATACTTGCCCAATGCACCCACGTTGGAAAGCATCTACCTCTCTTAGAAGTTGACCGCACTCACAAAGCTCGAAAATACATAATTCATAAGAGCGATTGGCGTTTTATGAACTGTAATGCGCCAAAGTCTTTCAGTACAAGGTGCAAATTACCCAGTCAGGCTCATAGTTACTTTAACAGGAGTCCGACGCGTACATTTCTTGACGGAATAAATGCTTCGTCCAGCCTTAGTCATGTTGCGAAACGAAGGAGTAAGCCATATTCGAGTATTTGGGTGTTGTCTAAGAATGGAACTCCGTGAATTTCATATGATCGCACAGCCGATCATGAGGAAGTTCTCAGAGCACGTATTTGCGAGACGCCCAAGGGACCAGGAACTAGATGCGTGTGATATTTGAGTTTGGTGCCGTCGATCACCGACCGTGGATCCATTCCTCTCGGTCCGGAACCTAGCCCTGATCGCGCATCTAAACACAAAACGACATGAGTTTTTATTTTCATTAGACAAAATCAAAAGGTCACAAGTGGGTGACTTCCCGTAACGTTAAAAATAATCTAGTCCGACTTTTCGAATAAAATCGCGACCAAAAACGGCGATGCCGCAGCGCGGCCATCAGTGGAAATAATCGACCCGCAACTTCGGGTGGTCAACACCCCCCTACTGGATTATAATCTGGAAGGGGGGGGTACCCCCCCTTTCTAGATTTAACAAATAACACAACGAGTCTGAATGAACGCTTTAGGCAACTGATCGCCGTTTCCGATCTTGTTTCCCTGATAATGGAATCTCGCTTGCACTTCACTACCTTCTATGATTGCGATTGGGACTCTGCGTACACTCCTGCGACCGTTTGTTATTTACTTTGGATTACTACACGAAACCAAAAATTACACATCGGCTTTAAGAAGGTTTTCAAGAAGCTCATAACAAAAACAAACGGCCATTTCGTGCTCACTGGAGCAAGTCATAGGCCCCATGTCCGCTCAGAAGATGCCTACTCCACAAATTTATTACAATTGTTGAATGAGATCAAAATCCCACTGCTATTCGATGCATACCTAAGCATCGTAAGGACATGCAAGTGCGGATGGCGGCCCTCGCCGCTCTCACCAAGGTGCAATAGAAAATATACCACCAATCCTGAGTAAATTTATATCTTGTGCTTACGGTTTATTCACTCAAGTAGAATATTTTGCAAGACAAGGTTCAGTCACCTCGCTTAACGTTCGGAAAGTCGTACTAGATTAAAATATCGTTACGGGAAGTCACCCAGTGGGTGACTTCCCGTAACGTTAAAAAAATGTTAGTACGACTTTCTGAATAAAATCGTGGCCAAAAATGGCGATGCCGTTGCGCGGCCATCAGTGGAAATAATCGATCCGCAACTTCGGGCGGTCGACACCCCCCTACTAGATTATAATCTGGAAGGGGGGGGTACCCCCCCTTTCTAGATTTAACAAATAACACAACGAGTCTGAATGAACGCTTTAGGCAACTGATCGCCGTTTCCGATCTTGTTTCCCTGATAATGGAATCTCGCTTGCACTTCACTACCTTCTATGATTGCGATTGGGACTCTGCGTACACTCCTGCGACCGTTTGTTATTTACTTTGGATCACCACACGAAACCAAAAATTACACATCGGCTTCAAGAAGGTTTTCAAGAAGCTCATAACAAAAACAAACGGCCATTTCGTGCTCACTGGAGCAAGTCATAGGCCCCATGTCCGCTCAGAAGATGCCTACTCCACAAATTTATTACAATTGTTGAATGAGATCAAAATCCCACTGCTATTCAATGCATACCTAAGCATCGTAAGGACATGCAAGTGCGGATGGCGGCCCTCGCCGCTCTCACCAAGGTGCAATAGAAAATATACCACCAATCCTGAGTAAATTTATATCTTGTGCTTACGGTTTATTCACTCGAGTAGAATATTTTGCAAGACAAGGTTCAGTCACCTCGCTTAACGTTCGGAAAGTCGTACTAGATTAAAATATCGTTACGGGAAGTCACCCAGTGTCGGATTATGGGATTCTGATAGTGTTGTTTTTGGTGTGGCGATTCACATGAATGTCAGGTTTATTATAATAATAACAGATCAAATGGACAGTGACATCGGAACCCTTCTGCTGACGTCTTAAGAACCGGTATACCAGGAATTAGAGGGGGGAACGAAGATGCCTGTGGCCCTGTTCTCGCGGTTGTTAATAGATTGATGGCCAGGAAGTAATGATAGAAGAAATTCTGGTGGATCGATTGCGTACACTGTTTTTGTATTTATATCTGCTAGTTTGTCTCCGCTTGCTGCCATCTGGTATTGAATTACAAATGAGAATACTAAATCAAAGCCAGAGAAGAGAGTTATTAGGATACGCCAGAGTGTGGAATGTCGCGAGTTACTCGTCCATGAAATTCCAACGATGAGATGGGTGTTGTATGGATGCAATGTGCCTCGCGCCATATCGTGGAAGGTTGGAATAGCAAACGAAACCGGTCAGAAATTCTGGCCGTAGGGGTCGATTCAATTGCGGTGCTCATGTGCGTTGTGGGGGTTGCTGTCAGTCTTACCCATAAATTCTTAGTGCATATTATGTTGAGGAATGAGTACTAGCAAAGTCGGGCGGTACGGAAGTAGGAAGCACGTGCTTCTGCAGGATCAGATTCGCCTGCAGTACGCGAAATAAGTTACTGACTCCGCACCGTAAACATTTGACATCGCGAATCTCGCGCGGAGTCGCGCCTCAGTCCGGAACGGCCGCAACCCTGCGTCCTCGAGCATTTCCCGCCATTAACGATACTGCGCAAAGTTCTTGGACTGGATGTGGATCCGATGTTGAAGTCGGCCGAAAGGAAGGGCTTGCCAGCCTCAACATAGGCTTTGATCAGCGCGGTGAGTGTTTCGAAAACCCGGCCGTCGATATCAATTTGAGTATGTCAATGTGGGTGGCCTACGCTGATCATTTGGGCCAAGGAAGATGCAACATGGGAAGACGGTGGCGTAATGTTCAGCTCCATGAGGTTTGCAAGCGTGTTCATCAATGCTCATCGTTTGGTCCATAGCATTCCCGCTAACCTCCGCGCTCGAAATGTGCACGATGCAACATGGGGGACGGAATCTCCGCGCCAAATTTTTCAATCACAATGCCGTACCTCCCTGATTGACACCTGGTTGTCTTCGAGAGGATCCCAGCTTCAAATTTGGACTCGTGGTTAATACCGACTGAATATACGACGCAGTCCCGTTTGCCGCCCGGCAATTTCCCACCGTCAGCGAGCGTGTCGATGTGCTCTATTTCGTGTGGGCAGTAGACCGCAGAGGGAAAGAAGTCCCATGGTGGAAGAGTAAAGAAATTAATTGTACACTAAAAACTTCACGTACAGACAATGTAAGCTGGCTAAGACAGAACATGAGAGGGAAAACTGCGGAATTGAGTCGCATTTCTGTGTTCGAAAAATAGGGAGGCACTTGCAGATTAACTGTCTCTAACGTTGGGCCAAACTTCAAGTTCTTTTGTGTTCTCTAAGAAGTTTTGGTAGATGCACTCCGATGTTGCAGGTGAGGTCTGTGGAGTTGGGTCTCAGCAACTTGTTGTAGATGGAGAGTGCTTCGACGGGAGATACGAGAGTGTTGCTAGGAGAAGAAAAGCGGAGAGTAACCGTGGGTGGCGTTCGAATATCGAGGAGATCACGAATGCACCGGTGGGTTGCTAAGGTCATTTCGCGTGATGTCACATATCACGTGGTCCACTAAGGTTATACTATAATGCCAACCGCCGCCGCGATGCACGCCGATTCGCCGAAGAGGACATCGAGAGCCACCACGTCGACATTTTCGTATTAATCCCTTCCATTTCTTTTTTGACACTTCCCCAGCTTCTTAACACTACGTGCATCACTCTTCGCTTCTGCGTTCCATACAAAGATTTCCGTCCGTCAAATCACCGTGACAGTCGTCCAAGAACCGTCCTCAAGCAAACAAATTATCAAGAAAAGATCTAACACCTCTGCACCACTCATCAAGTCCGAGTCGTCGTTCTCATCCGTTCATCCAAATTGGCTCCAAGAAAAAAGAACATATGCCTGGAAATCCGCCGCTGCTGACAGCGCCAAAGCCCTTCGCATTCTTTAGTTCATGGTTCGCGTGCCACTGCTCATCTTCCAATTCTGTAACACTATCGCAATTGCCCTTCCATATTATATCCTGTGACTTTCTTGTTCCCTGACTTTCTTGTTCCCCTTCACTCACCGTACGTGAAAAAACAAATGCTGTGCAAATCAGAGTTATCTACGCGTACGATTTGCGTTCCTGAGTCAATACAACTTCCATATTCGCACATCCCTCTTCAAACTCCTCGGGTTCATTTCCGTACGCACTTCCTGGTTCATCCCCCTTTTAGTGCTCTTTGTGCATTTATCAATATAACATAGGATTGTAAAGACTGGTGAGTCGTGCGATGCCCCCCCTCTCATCTGCGAGGACCCTATCATCGATATGCGAGTGTTGTGTTACTTTCCTAGCTTTGGATAGGAACGCGCGCCTATACACGCGCAAGAGCTTCTCGAGCCATCTGATCGAATACCGGACACCACCCCTGCATTTAAATGCATGAGAATGGGTCTTGAGGCGGTTTAGATGGTAAGCTCTTCTTGTCTTAATATTTCACACCAACCCGATTTCCCATTATTTCTACTGATGCCCCAGTACAGACCACCAACTTGTTTATTTTTCGTCTTTCTTTTGTTCTTCAGCGATTCGTCTGCGCAGACGCCAGCTCCGTTCACATTTACCTGGGGATTCCCATCCGTAAACGTAAACACCGATTATCAACCTCAAAGCACAGCACTTAGTATCCGGTTTTTCAGCTCACGACGCACACGCTTCAAGAATGTGACAACTTACTACTACAATTGGGGGCAAGGTCAGCCGATGGTGCTGGTGGATCTCCGTCCTCTTTGGACGCTATACCACCGTATATCATGAAATCATTCTCACCAAGTATGATCGGTTTGCAAGATGTCGTCGGGGTTGACCCCAGGGCGTTGAACTGGACGGTAAGGTACCCGGCAGGTGGGCTAAAATATTGCTGCATCATCATTGTAAATGTTACTCAATCATAAGTCAGGATCGTCATTAGTATTAAGCATAGTTGATTCCGGTGGGCACCAAGGGGGAGTAGAAGCTCTGTACACTGTCGTTGGTGAGTTTTACTGGTAGAAACGTGTTCGCAGTCACTGTCTGAAGCGCCACCTGTTGTGGTTGACAGCTGGATCTACTAATGCGTGTCTCCCTCCACCGGTGGTATCGACCTTCCAGGTCACCGCTAACACAACAATAATGAATACTTGCGACGCCTTAAAATTATCAATTTCTGGAGGAGAAAAGCCATACACACTCTCACAACGGGAGTCACCAACTTTAACCCTGAGTTAAAGGTGTTGCAAAAGGTAATGACGTCATAATAATTTCTATATAAGGAGCGTCACGCTCTTTATATGGTATGTCACAACCTTTTGCAACGCCTTTAACCCAGGGTTAAAGTTGGGAACTCCCGATGTGTCTCGGTTCTCATCGCAGGCCTTATTGAGGAAACTGCGCTGATGGGTCCCAACGATGATCAGTTCACATGGATAAACACGGCCCCACCCAGTACATCAGTTATAGGTCTGTCCGTTGTCCCCATGTGCAAATATATTGACTCATTTTGTCACAGTGTCTGCGCGGGATGCGTGAGTGTCACCTGTCATATTGCGTGCTGGTTCGCAGACCAACAATCTGTAGGAGTGGCCAAATATCTGTATCCACGGGACTGGTCTTGACGCAAGGAGGAAGTGACTTGACTTGCCCGGGTCGTCAGAGCTTTTCTGGAAGTTCTACAGCCGTCAGCCCGCCACTATCCTTCAGCACACTTACACCCATCGGCGCATCTACGGTCATCAGTACAGCTTCGGTCATCAGTGCATCTACAGTTGTAAGCATATCTACAGCCGTCAGCACATCTACAGCCATCAGTGAATTGGTGGACCCCCCGAGCTATACCATCTCGCCATCGTCCACTGGGACGTTATTGTCAAATACCGGTTCCGTGAAGACGACACGCAATAATAATGTAGCCATCATTGCTGGCGCCGCCGCCGGAGGTACCGCTTTATTATTAGGCGCATTTCTGGCTTCGTGGCGTCTCCGCAAGAAGCGTGGCGCCTATGTATCCCAAAAACTCGATATGGAAGGCACCCCTCGTGAAATAGGCAACCCGTCGTATCCAAAACCTTATGCGTCTGTCCAGAGGGTAGAACCCGGCCGTGGAGCGTCAAATGTTGATGGCACACCTCCTGGGCTGATCCTCAACCCATTTTTGACCAATCCACTGGAATTCAGTTCGACCGACTCTCATTCTCATGGCCCGTCGGACCAAATTTTGGTCGCTAACGAGGCCAGGCCATGCGGTCTTCAGCCTGGCAATGTAGTCTCCACACGAACCGGGCCAGTGGTCAGGAATTCGGACAGTAATCCATCAGCTACTAGCAGACCCTCTTCAGCATACGAGAGAACTGGGCAAGCGCAACAAGAAGTTGTCATACTTAGGCATAGTGATGCGGGACCTGCTTTGAAGGAGTTACCACCAGCTTATGAGGAGCAGTCCAATTGGAGCTGATAGGTTAGCCTCCT
This sequence comes from Rickenella mellea, assembly GCA_004355085.1. Taxonomy (NCBI): domain Eukaryota; kingdom Fungi; phylum Basidiomycota; class Agaricomycetes; order Hymenochaetales; family Rickenellaceae; genus Rickenella; species Rickenella mellea. The sequence continues at coordinate 87,465 of ML170181.1, forward strand.
TTGCCCCTTTGCAATGTCAGGTTTCGGTTCACCGAGGTTTCTACGCACACTTTGAAGTTCTCGGCATTATACTTCAATAACGCCTTATACGATGCGTCTGCAATTGCTACTCCATGCTATATTCCCATGCTCCGTCATTGTTCTACCGTGCGACGCGACGTTTTCGACATGTCATGGATCCTTGAACGCTCGACATGGGCAGTGGTTGACCAAGTTCACGCTGCTAGGTTGGGTTACAATTTACAGTGCACCATTCTCAAGAAACTACCATCCGGTCACAAATTATCCACCTTGACCCATCCAATACCGCAGTGGATATCACGTCCACATTTCCAGTCTTCCCTAGTATCTCTGACTCTTCCTCGGCTCCCTATGTTTGTCGCTCATTGTTTTTGCGTTCCATACCAACTTCTCTGTCCGTCATATTATAGTCCAACAAGGCATCTGTTTATATCTGAAAGCAGTAAAATTTATCAATAAAAACTACCACTTCTGCCATAATCGAGCGCACCGTCGTCGTCATTTCACCCATCGAAACTGGATCCCCAGAAAGAAGAAAACATGCCGGAACTTCTGTGGCCGCTGAAAGCTGCAGATAGACATTTAGTAACATCACCGCGATCACCTTTCCATGGATATTGCAAGTTTCTCGTCCGACCGTGTTCACCGGGTACTCAAGCATGAAAACAAATTGCCGTCTATATGTCACCTGCGTCATTCGCCTCTGCACAACTCTTGTTCCCTATTTACCATCCACCTTCCATCGTCGCACACTCCTTTTCAAACGTCAATCGTTGTCTTGTGCCTGTATGCAATGGCCTCAGAGCTTGATAGGTGAGAAATCTGCATGCTTTGACAACCTGCACAAGTATCGTGACATCAACGAATCTTGTCAATGGCGCTTTTTTTGAACCCAATTAGAATGTCTGTTATAACGGTTACTCCTCTGCGATTACTTTCTGTTCAATTACATTTTAACAATGCTGTTACCCCCTCGTGGTCACCGCAGACATGTCAACGTTTGGTCTGTCATTATGGCAAGGTATGTTCATGTATAACTCGCAACATCATAGCATCATACCCTCTTTTACTTGCCTGCAATCCAGTAATCCATCATCGTCACTCTTTGTCACTTAGATTCCGGCCTCCATTTCCGCTGCACTATTTTGCCTCCGCATTATCGAGACTTTTGGTACTAGAAATTGGAGAATAATGTTGAACAGTGCGTCTGGTTGCCTGACATCGTCCAAGCATACATTACATGTCTGATGGATACTTTCTGTTGGACCTAAAAACTGTTATGTTTTCGCAAGAACTGTTTGTCGTGGTTTTGACTAGCAATGTCTTTTTAAGGCAGTTATCAACAACATGTGTTGGTCGCGCATTCAGTGGGGTTGGGTGGGAAAATGTAATATATTTCGTCACCAGTAAAACTTGATCCAACATTCTGTGAGGAAAAGCGCGCCATTTGACGGACGGATCAATAATGATAAATGTAAATACTTGCGACAATATTACTGTGCGTGATATGCGAGGCGATGCATTGCTGACAGTGCATCGAAAACATATCCCGTCGGCGGCGGCGACAGGACCAGCAGAGGAATCATGAATCTGAAAAAAAGGATTGAATCCTTTATCTAAGCCTGAGAAGCACCGGGTCTTGGGGTATCGCGGTGGTTTCTGCGTGTAGCACCAATACAACGAAGGGGGCAGCTCGGGACCTGTGGGCAAAACTTGCAGTTATCCATTAACGATTTTCGTTTGCGATTGGAGGGATCGCCAAAAGGTAGTGAGAACGCGTCAAGGAGACTTCTCAGAGCCGTCGTGGTGGATACAGCTGCGACACGTATTAAACCCAGTTTTCTCGCCATGAGCCACGACGTAGGGGTACGTTGACCATGCGGGTTCTGTATGCCACCTCGTGAGGGATCATCCGGTAATGCTGCAGGGTAATTCTGCAGCCATGAACGTGGAAAGGGACGACCATGTTAGCGTCGAGATTTGCGACAGACCTTCGAGAACAACAACTTGAACGACAATGATATTGGGTTCAATGTGGCTTGCGGAGGTAAACGCAGTATCTCCTCAGTATCAGAGTGTAGGGGATTGACGGCGAACGCAACCCGAACGCGGTCTGGAGTTCCAGGCAAACTGCATACTCACCAAGAGATGAACCCGCTGACTCACTCCAACTTGAAAGACGCCGCGATAAACGGAGTACGAAAACGGCTCCATATTCAACTCCCCACTTCTTGCAACTGGAACCATGTTGATTTCTCCTTCCATGACTGCAGGACGGGCGAACTGGGAATGGGCGTGTGCGGGGTTGGTGTCAGATGTCAACGGGGACAACTAACCTCAGCCGCGAATGGCAATACGACGAATGGCAAATACGATTCCGAACCATCCACAAGGCCGCGTCGCATTTGCTTACCCCTCGCCAGTGAAACACCAGGACTTGCGCCAATACCGTGCGACGACCACTTTGGAACCTCCGAAAAGAGGTCGCCCGGCCGCTGTAGCCACGGTGACTTTGCGGAACGTGCCACAACCCATGTCTCAGTTTTCCGGTGGCTCCGATTTGCCATCCACCGTCAAGATCGACCTGTGCCAACATCTGCGCAGGCATTGGATTCGATAGGTGTGTTTCATTGTCATTTTTTGGCAGGGCGTTGTATGTTTTGTGGTTGGTTTCCTCGAGTACGAATATCTTTATGTCTGTGGCACTGCGAACATTCTTCTCGTCCCTTGTCTCATCCTCCTAGGTCAGTGGTTGCGTTCTGGCGTCTCGTCTACCCTGGCATCCATCCCACTTGTGCCCTGAACAAGGGGCTCGCCTTGAAAGCCTCTTGCGGGGAACACACCATGGGAGTGGAAAGTCTCGGGTCGACGATTCCTCGCTGATTGCCCGCATCCTCTTTCAGGGTAGGATCCACGTTCTCTTCAAACCTCTTGGAATCCCTATCTGTCGACGCTGAGATTCAGATCCATCGAGAAACATCCGGAGTTTTGATCGAATTCCGAATCCCCTGTAGGTCTTGATCCCGACCCGTTACCTTTCGATCTACACGTGGAAAACAATGCCGATAAATCACAGCATTGGTATGAATTCGATTTTGATTCTGCAATTGACCGATGTGTGTCGATCGGCGTAGGCAATTTTTTGGAAGACTCCCAGACATTGAGGAATTCAGCAGATGCTGTTATTTCGTCCTTTCTTCACATTCGGTTTCGTGGAATGGTGCCAACGAAGAGCATCTAAGATCACTTTTATTCCACGAAGTGAGTACGTTCGTATTTTATTTATTATTATGAAAAGGAAATGTCAACTTACGCAGGATCGTCCCCCATATCTCCAAGGCAACGTATACGTGTTCTGCTCGCTCACGCTTTTCCTCCTTTACACTGAATCCTCACTGGATGGGTCTGTCTGGACAAAGAAAGTGTGGTTCATTAGTTCGAACGTCACGACTCCGGCGGATCAAAAAATCACCTTGTTTGAAAGAACGAGCTACACAAGTTGAACCATTCCTCCCGAGTCCATCCCATGCATGCTTGGCTGACGGAAGTAGCCCGAATGTTCTCCTACCACGGAGCACCACTTCTCTTTAGATGTTCGTCCTCGTCAGCGACATCCCACACGCTGAACGAGCCTGCCAGTGGAGACGCCAGACAACCGGGGAAACCAGGAGGGCGGAGCGTACGTCTGGACCGTACCACCCCGAAGGGTGCTCGTCAATGAAACCTCGGTTGAAAGTGTGCAAGAGTCTTGGCCATTGGACCTGTACGTCTGCCCAACGTCGTTGAGCAACATCATTTCCTCGACATTTGTTGATGTAGGACCTTTGTAGGTGTGTGTTCGCAATCACATGTCGCATGTCGTCTGGCCCGTATACTTCAGTACTATGAGCAGAAATATTTTGAGGAGTTTCCCTCAGATGGACGTGAACTTGTGAGTTGTGGAATGGCAATGTTCACTCTTTGTAGGTGCGTGTTTTTGTACGTAACCGTACACGGGGACAAACACCTTCAAGGTATCTATCAGGGTCACGTCCTAAGCTTTGTTCCAACATGGAATCAAGTCCTAACTCTTAATGTGTCTCGGCGATCTGAACCTTAACATCCATGAGAGTTATGTGCTCAATTGTGAATTCGCCATCTCATCGGGCTCAATCTAAGCGGGCAAGTTATGGACTCTTATTAACACACCTGGTCCATTTCGCTCGAAAACACACGTTAATACCCCTCGCAGTAAGAGTCTGATGTATTACGGACATTATTCTCTAGACTTAAATTTAGATACGATGTGAATTACATTTCGACGCTTCATGTCCCAAACGGTGAATGAGTTCTTCGGCTATTACCGGATCGCGTTCATCATCTATGTCGTGCAGACACACGCGACGTGGCACTACACGGACAAGATGAAGTGCAAGCCTCTGACACTCCAGAAAGAACGCGTTACATGGCCGCACATAGTCATTCATACATATTCGATGTCCCCCTGGTATCCTGAGTTCGTCCCTACCACCACAATTATCACTATGACTGGGCAAGATGGATGGGGACATGACAGACCTTCATTTGTACCCACTGGTGAGGAAGTAATGACACGTGCAGTGGAAGTTCTGTTGGTCGCGCGTAAGGTATTTTCCTTCGCTTTGAACGTTGCAAGGTCTGGAAATGTGTCAAGATGCCCTGTGGATTCGAAGGTAACCGGATTCCGCAAGTTCAGCATAAGCCTGGATATTACGATTACGGAAATTCTGAAAAGTGCAGCATTGTGTCACGCATGGAAGGCAAATATTGACAAGGCGTACATGGTAAAGAACGTCGTTCCAACCCCTTTGAGGTGAGGCTAATGATGTGAGAATCGATGTAATACCAAGTATAAGATTGCAATACCTCAGCCAACTATAAAAATCGTTCAATCACACCGATATAAAGTAAAAGTAATACATAACGTACTAAAAATGTCAATATTCGACAAGTATTTGACATTGTCAGTATTCTGAGGCGATTTTTCTGAGAGTTGTACAGGGAAAGAATAAATACGTTGAACGTACCCATAATAAGTAAAGCCTGGGCATACTGTGAGTCTTTAAAAATGACCAAATATGGCTACGTTTACCATCACGCAACAACACACGGACAAAGTGTCCTCCTCCGATCTTCGACATCTGGACAGTTTTCCACACTGTCAAAATCAGGATTTCAGTGTCAAAAACAACCACGCCAGCCCATGCAGCTCCCAACCCTAGAATAAACAGTCGGTGAAATTTTGCTTTTGGGGTGTGATTACTGACAAATTCCGCTGCGCGTAATTTCGGTCAATGTTTATAGCTTGCATTCATTTGATTGACTCACGGTTCGGGATCAACTCTAGGACTACATCCATGTAGGCCAGGAAAATTTTGTCGGTCGTAAACCATTGTAGGTGTTTTCGTAGTAGCCCACTGGTGCTTCAAGTTTGAACTGCGAATGTCATCAGTGTTCACAATCACTTACAGCCGCAAATGCTATCACACAAAAAGCAGTGAAAGATGTTAGTACTAAAACACGTCGGCTACGTTGATACAACGCATATGTGCGTGTGATGAGGATGACTGCCAACACACACATGGGTTAGACGATTACTTTAGGTGCGCGGAGCCGTCCTCACAGCCAACCACAGTTTGAATTATGAATGAAACGCTTTGATGATATCTCTGAAGGTGTCGACAGCTGGGAGGATAGGGTTGCATCATCCATTCTCATTCGATGCATGTGAAATTCTACGAACACCTATGCATGTATCAGTGTGTAAACAGAAGTGGGTTGTGACGTATTTGAATTACATTTGGTGACCAATAAGCGTACGTTTGGAGAATGACCGGTATATTTCCTAAGAGGGCGAAATAGCGGCTGGCGAAGAAGAGTCCGGATGCAGGCGTAATTCCTCGTCCCCAAAAGAAGTCGATTTCTTGACCGATAGTTAAGAGGTAATCGTAGTATAGAAATACTGTCGTTGGGAAATGCTATGTCACGTAATGTCTCTTTCTCTGAAGTTACAAATTGCGGACCGAATGATGCGATTGTGTAGTAGTCATTCATATTTCTGTAGTTGTTGCGTAGAATCTTTTGTAAGAGACTGGCTGATAGGCAGCTTACATCTCTATCACGGAGTGACCAGACTCGTTTGAGAAATAAAGCGAAGCAAGGATCGAGGAAATATTCTTGTGGGGATCTCCAGGACGCGGCTTAATTCCTGGATGCCTCGAGTTTATATGGGCGGAAAACATTGTGAGTTCCCATGATATCATTGTAATAGCTGCGTCGTCGACTCTATTTCCGGATTTCCGTACGGAGTGGGAACATCTGAAAAGCGGGACGACCGCAATCAAACCTCTGATGCTTGCGGGCGAATGCTCTGTTGTGTTCTAGTTGTTGAATCGAAGAAGGGAGGAGTAAATCAATTAAGGGTTTTTTGATTGCGCAGACTGCGACAGAATATGCCATTTATCTCGTAAAGGCCTTCCCATTGACCAACACCTTCATCAACGCAGGAGATCGCTTGGCATGGTTTAGGCGACTGGAAGAACTATAGGGAACGAACATCAACCACGAGATCAGGTTCTAGCGCCGTCCATATGGGCCTTCCCACGACGACGGCTACAGAATATGCTGAACAAGTGACCATTGGATTGGCGATGAGTCGCTCGATGAACGGAAAGCTATAGTTTTGCTAACTATTCGCAGATGGCTACCTTCGTAGGAGCATATTGGGATTTAAAGTTTAGGACGGAGGCGAACCTGATTGTTTCACTGGATGTTGCATCGCGCATCGCGCAGTGATGGACGATGGGCGGTGATGGACGATGGAAAATCTTAGAATGTGAGGAGCGGCGAGGACAGTCAGCTCTCCTTAAGCATCGGGTTCTGCGAATCGTCCGAAGAAAAGGAGGCTTATGAAGAAAAGCGGTTCAGGGAAGCGTTAGGTGGTCTTGAACGTGGCGCGAAAACGGTCACAAAGAATAAATAATGCACATCTGTTGTTGATGGGTTTTTGGGCAACCAGTCTCGACTGCATACGCTTATTATCGGACCGTACTCTCAAAACCAGGAATCTCCGCGTCCGCCAAGGTCCCTCGGTAATTTTTGAGTCGTTCCGTGCCGAGTCCACTATATGTCGCGCCACTCGAATGTGGGGCAGCGACGTCGTATACCGAACGTCGGCAAACTTCGTTCGAAGATGCTATATTTCGAAGTGGTTGAGCGTCAGACCATTGATGTGTCGTTCATCTTTGGATGGTTTCCGGCGAAGACGGAATCTGCACGGTGCACAGTCATCTCTGATGGGTGGAAATCATGATGTTGGGTGGACATTGTGGTCTTCGTGAGCGCAAAGGTGGTTCGGACGAAATGGCATGGCGTCCATATGATCATAGGGATAAGCGCTTGGGTGGGTAGGGGTGGTGGGCCGAGCAGTGGGTGACGGCGCTCCAGCATGTTCGTGATGGACTTTGGAGTCTGTAGCGCTCCACTTTCACAACAGAATCGAGATCAGGTTGCTTGAATCTCTTTAAAGCAGCACAAATACATACTCGCTGGTATCGCGATAGCCTTCACGTTGGTTGACCATTCTCGCTGGTCGTTTGACAAATCTTATACCTCTGCAGTACTAGCAACCGTACTCTCCCAGCAATCTTGGGCAATGCAGATCGGGTTTGGGATCGCAGTCGCAGCACTGCTGCATTCATCGGCAATGCTGGATGCATGTCGATTTCCGCGTGTTTTCGAAAAGATACGTGGAGGGGAGAGGGAACAAACGGATGATGTGTTAACGAACTTTCATCCACTATTTGACGACGGAGCGAGCCATTGTTGACGATCTCAGCGCACACGACGAAGACGTATAAATCCGCATGGAAAGCAAATGGAATGGAAGCTGTCGATGACTTCTGGCGGTTGCCATCGAAGGGTGGCATCTGAGGAGAATCACAATTACTAATTATAATGGACCAGATGTGAAGGAAGAATACTGGACGTACCATGTGAGCGGCTGTCGCGGTACGCTTCGCTCTTCATATCACGCTGACCGAAGGCATGCAGAACGTGGTCTTCAATCCCAACATTCAACCATTCTCCACGGCATCGGCCCACTCCCATGTGACTGGAGAATGAAACGAACCTTTACTAATCAATACCATGCAACACCACATGCCATGCATGTCAAGCACAATAAATTCCGCCGCGGCGGTCATCCCCAATCCTTCGCCATCCTCCCTCGGCAACCTCAAAGGGAACGCCTGTATGTATCATTCTTCATTGGCGGGTTTTCTCTCGCCGAATTGAAGCCAAGGATTCAGAGAACGTTTACAGTGCGGTTTTCCGGACGAATATCTCGCCAAAGGAGTGATCGTCCGTTGGGTCTGAATGTGACGTCACGTTGAACGCGACGTGCTAATGTTTGCTCGAGAAACATTGCTCTTCACCTTTCTGGTGTTCACATTATCTCTCTACACTCTGGGGCAGCGTCATCCTTATGCAATTTGCAACGCAAGATCTGTCGTTACATTGCCTTTGGAAGGTGAAACTAACATGCAAATGTCTGTGGTACTGTAGTAGCTTGGATTATAGTGGTTGCGGTCCGATTCTGGTCTCTAAGAAAGAAGTCAACACACAATTTCTATCCGCCATCGTGGAGAACTCTCGTAGCAGGTCTCGCCTTCCTTCGAATGGAGCCTCTACCTTCTCTCGAGTGGATGGTGGAGGGCGATATAAAGCTTGGACGCGCGGAATCCTATAACTGCGCGGATTTCTTGGCCCACTTTTATCGTAAGTATTTTAACCTCCTCCATTGTAAACCGTAGGATTTGAATTCACTCTGCTGGGATGTCGTACTCTTAGTTCACAAGACGTTCGGGTCAGCAACCCAATTTTTATGAACGGTTTCTTAAAACCTTTACTCCACCTCCGATGGTCACTCCCAGCTTCCGCGCCTTATCACATCTTAGAAAATCGGCAACGTACCACCCCTCTCAGGAGTGGTGACACGCAACTGGCCTTTGATGTCTCAATTCTGACAGAACGGTGGATGCTATATTTTCGAGTTGGAGATTATGTGCGTGAACATGGTCCTCCGACGATGAGACTGACGAAAATCGTTAGCGCGACGGGAAATCGATGGGCAAGAATTCTAGATGTTAATATTCTTATTTTAAAATTTATCCAAGTTTCGTGCTCTTTGGTCGGCTAGACGCTAGCATTCTAAGAATCAACCTTGTTCTTGGCAATTTTAGATTTCAATACTTACGCGATTCCTGGAAACTGAGATATGTACTCGTAAACCGACAGCCCAACCACAAGTAGACCCAATCCTGACCATTGACACTCATCGCCCCTTGCAACCAAGTGTCCGAGTCCAGCAGATCGTCCAATTCCGCAATAGTTCTTGGGCGGCAATCTGCCATCTACCATTTGGATGTCGCTTTTGTCTCGCAAGTCGTGTTTCCAATGATGTCCTGGGGTTTGTACTCCATCTAGCTGCTTCTGGTACATGACCGGTGCATGACCCCCTGGAAACCAGCCTCTGAAGCGCGGTGCCGATTCAAAGAAACCCCGGTGATCGTGCTGGCCGGTGGTGACTATGTCCGCAATACCGCCACCGCATGAGAGAGCAAGGAATTGACCGCGAACGCATAGCACGACAAAGAGAAAGGACAGACAGGAACCCATATCGAATTGTTCGCGTTACGATGTGATAATATTGTCGAGGTCATCGCCGGCTTCGGTAAAATATTCATTTCAGCAGCCCTGTCTGGCGCTTGAAAGGGGCGTATCCAGGAATCTTCGACCGTCTGGCCAGACTAGAAATGGAATGGATCAAACGGAGACGCCCAACCATTCCGATTACGGATAGAGACGATTAGGCTAGATTGACGATTTGTGGACCTCTTCTGAACAGTCTGTGCGCGCCTACACTGAAGCAACCTATGAAGCGACACAGATTAGTTTGTTTGCGGGCAAGGAACGTAAATCAAAATTCACGTAACAACAATCCCATGGAATGCAAAATTTTTAGGGGGGAATTGAACCCACGAGCGCTTAAAAGAATCGTCGAGATGGTGAGAGCATCAGTTGCGGGGTTACGAAAGGCGCGTGTGGCCAAAATGTTTGCACATACTGGTCGCACCGAGGATCACTTCCGCACGACACAAACCACAAACTAAAATATATTCAATGGATGCATTGAACTTGAATCCATATGTGTCTCTTTGAGTTCCCAAAAACTTCCGGCGAACATTACGGTGCTACCATGGGCTGTGGCATACTTGCACTTGTATCGGTGGAGAGTCGAGCAGTGCTATCATTCCTCATTCGACCTTGTAACCTGATATAATTTAGCATTGCTATCAAGGAAATAAAATAGAATAACACTTACCTGACCAGCGGTTCTCTGCCTGAAGCGAACAGCATAATTCATTATCTTTTCCGCGTCTGGATGGTCCGGACGTTCAAGTTCAGATACTTCTCCTTTCACTGCCTTCGAAATCCACTCATAATGTTTGTGTCTGCCTTCTGCATCGGGCAGAATGGACTCCACAAAACCACAAGACACCCCACCAGCCGTCTGACATGCTGCAGTTATCCAGCCTAATGCTCTGTTGTGCGGTTTTGGTACAGAGATTTCGGAAGGGGCTGGGAGTGCATCTGAGAACGCCAACAGGCATTCTATCACCCCGGTGCCGAGCAGCATAGCGATAGAGACAAATAATCCATTGGACGACGTCACGACGCACGCAGCGCCTTGTAGCCATCCCGATAATTGCAGCACTGTTCCGCAGAGTTTCCCGATCCCTGTAATCCTCGGCACATGCGAGATGGGGGAAGCGGCATCCTCTAAGTGGTAGCGAGGGCGGTGAGGTGAGTCTGGTTGGTGAGAAATAACGAGTAGATACCGGGTGGTCATGCCGGTGTGAAGTGCGTAATACCGTGACTTGTCCGTTTTGAACAGCGTACGGGGTGGGTCCCAGAGCGGAAAGTACCAGTCGTAAACTCCTTGGAGAACTCGGACAAGAAGCCCTGCTAGTATTAGCAGTCCATCTCGAGCGTGTTCGATATTGATGGCATATATAGCCACAACAATTTGTATCATAAATGTGAGGAAAATCACGATATGTAGCCGCCCGAAATCACCAGAAAAGCCCATCTCGTTCAAATGTACGACAGAAACGCCGATATCTGGCGCACGTCGGGAAGATCGCATGTGTTCGTAAAGGGAATTCATCCATGCTACTTTCACTTTTCGAGTCGCCCCAGATGCGATGTCGGAAAGTAACAACAGGCCAGCATCCACGTTCTCAGACGACCCATTTTCACCGGAAGAACCTAGATCTGAGCCCAAGGACAAAGGCATTGGAATGAAACCGCAGCCCCAACGGAGTTTCTCCTTCAATTTTGCTTCTGATTTTCTCTGGGGAACCAGGAGCGCGGCGAGTTCGATGTAATTAGCCAACCCAGTCCCCGTTAGCTGCACGGAGCCGGAAGTTGGGGTTGTGGAGCGAGGTGAGGTGAGAGGCGATGGTGAGACTGCTGGGAAGGGGTAGAGAAGCCACAGAATTCGACAAACTGCCATGCGGTTCATGGAGGTATGGAAGATTGAAAGACGTTAGGTCTGCAAAAATATTCACCTCCAAGACCAACATGCCGTGTTTGGGACTAGGACAGGTTGAGTGGCGGCAAGGCAACTTCGATGTCAGAACGGCGCCAATTGCAATGCCCTCCGAACTCATGCTCCTGAATTCTAGCGCCTGAAGAAATCGAAGCCGAAGATTGGTGTGTCTGATCGAACTTTTCGAGATAATGCAGAACCAATACTGTATCCATGACACTTTAAATGGTTGTACACCTCATAGTGGCATGCGTATGAGTAAAAGGATGTGGGATTTCAAGGGTAACGGCAGTTCGTACCTTGAAAATGTTTCGAAGTTGTTCAATTGAGTCTGGCAGCCGCGATTGAGTGCAAGGCCAAGTCTCAAACGCACCAGTCTTTGTGACAAGGAATATCGACCCTCTCGGTAAGGAATTCGCCGTGGCACTCAAAACTGATCTGGATACGTAAGCACATTGCACAATCCATTTGCCAGCAGCTTACTTAGGCTCGTGACCAAGCCGTGGCTATAACTCACCGCAGGTGTGGCGTATAGCCAGGCTGGACGAAGACGGATGTGGCGTGAGTGGTCGCGGCGGAGTTTAAATCCACAAGCCACATCCCTCTTCTGCCAGTCTGGCTTACGCCACACCTGCGGTGAGCTCGTGCCGGAAAGCCAGACTGGTTACGAGTCTACAGCTTACTACTATTTCCTATCTGGCCGATCCGGAGTATTGTAAGTGCCAGGTAGGATCAGACTAAAATTTTGCACCCTATGTCGACTCAGATTAGGAATCTAGCTTTTCGTAATGGACGTTGATGTCCGTACATTGAAAACGTGTATGTTAAGGTCAATAATAACTACATTTGTTAAAGCCCGTCATGTAGGATCGTGAATTACTCCGGCGAAATTAACTGGGACTTGATGAATTCAGACTGCAGTTAAACGACATCGCGGGTTTGAGCACCCGGGATCTCATATTTCATCGAACGAGAATTTACGTTATGGACGCAGTCATTCGTAAATACATCTGGGGCGGATTTGGAAAAAAATCTCGATTATTCCGGAAACCTTCAAGCGGTTGGGCAATATGCCAGCAATGCCAACGCGGTGGGGGGAATGACGATATGGGCTATTTGTATACTTCCCGGCCTGGTGTGATGTAGTGTTTGAATTGGAAAGACTGACGAGCCGTCGACATCTGGATGCTTTCGGTCGGCACAGCTCCGATACGTACAGAGCCTGTCTTTGTTCCGTGAGCCAATGCGTATGGAGGTACACTGACCATCCCGACCCTATAAGACACCTCGCGGGGGTTGTTGGGTCGGTGCAGTATCATGCATGTTATGCCGCAACCGTGAACAGCAAGGGGGACCAAGGCATTGGCGTCAATATCGCCTTTTGAACCCTCGAGTACACTGGCAGTCATAACGGCGTTATTTTTTAAATCGACAACGGATACGGATGCGGTCTTCAGCGTTGTTGGTAGTCTCCACGTCGGTGTGAGTTGTTTCGACTCGCTCCAAGCTGCAAGGTCTGAAATAGTAGCATCCTGTCTTCGCAGCCACATTTCTGCGGATTCCTTGTTCGCCGCATCATGGTACAGCAGCCACCCATCCTTCTCGATATAGAGTGTTCCTGCTGAAAGCTTCACGATATTGCAGAGTGCACAGCCGACCCAAAACACGATCAAGGAGGCCGCAACTTTGCCAGATTGGAACCCCACAATGGGGGCAATGCAGAATGCAGCCAATACACATCGTGTAATCCACTGTTTATGTGTTATTACGAAGAGTGCCTACGCAATGATAAGAAATGAAAGGTACCTTTAGGCCAACGAGGTCCTTATGAGTGTATAGAGCATCTCTGTCTCTCGTCACGGTCTTGCATAGTTGGATGGTGTTAGGGGATAATATGGTTAATGCCGAAGGTGTAGGGAAGGCGACCACGAGAGGTTCCAATCGCTCCCGTCCCTCGCTCGGAGCAATTGGGTGACCCAACCAGCCATGTCCAATGTTGTGTTTGTCAGGAAGACTAGACACAGCGGCCAGGCTAGTCGCATTGTAGAACCCCTGGTTGAGTTCAAGAAGCCAGGCCAAATCCTCCCAGCCATCATTCCCGAGCAAGTCGATTGGACGAGCGCGTCTGGGAAGTAAGCCATTGAGCGCCTTCCCTAGGCATTCGTGGTTGTAATAACCCGTTGCCTCGTCCCGTAGAATTGCTTCCACCAACAAAGCATGAATAGCAACCTGCCACGGCACAGTTCCAGAATTGCTGGCGTGTTGCATAATCGCATAAAGGTGCCATCTTCGATCCTTTGCGGCATTCCTCTGCATATTCTCCCTGAAAACTCGACCTGAACCTTGGAATAACTCGTACCCTTTATCTTCCGTGATTATTATCCTCCAAACAGTTTCAGCGTTGAGGATCTCAGGAAGTGTCCAAACTCTTTTCCCCCATGGACAATCCAGTCCGGTATGATCACAGTGAAGTTCGTTGCAAAGGACACAAACCACCGAAGCACCGCGGAAGATGTCCGCAATTCGACCGAGTTCCTCCGCTCTCGCGTTCCGGCGAAGTTTCCATGCATTGTTGTTCGGCCTTGCAGCACAGTCAAGCCGTTCATCGTGTAAGCAGAATTCATCCATCCAGATGTACTCCGTTCGACATTCTCCCTTTTCAAGTTGCTTCCTCCGCAAATCAATGTATATATCTAAAAACAGCCTCGCAATCTTGCGACGGTCTTCTGGGAGGAAAAATGGCTTGGTTTTAGAAGACAACGTTGCCGACAGAGGTTGGGGCGGCGAATATAGTTCCGGAAGAGAACCATGTTGGACTTCGTAAAGGCGCTTGGCGTTGTCGAAATTATAGCTCAGTGCCGTGTAGGTGTGATAACGGAACACTGGATCGTCCCATGCGACCTGGCGGGGTTCAATCGGTGCACCATGTGTTTGAATATTCACTTCGAGCATCCACGTCGGACGTAGGGAATCGACCTGGTATTTTCCTATCCCTCCGTCACCAGGTGCATGGAGTAAAATGGCATCAGGAATTGCAGCCACTTCTGCGGTCCAAAGGAGGTTGGCCAATTGATCCAATTTTACCAAATTTGCCGTGACAGACCTGGGGATGAAGGCGAAGATAGGTGACAACAGAATGTGGGAGAGGAACCGCAAGATGTTTGCGAACATGTGGAAATGGTCCTCCCGTTTCTTAGAGAACCAGCATGTGCCAATAACACCAGGGTCTTCCGCAAATAACCGAGTAAATTTAAATCGTGTGTAAGGGTGTCCAGTCCCCCCTTTCGCCTCTGGAGAGAGGGCTATGAAGGTGTCAGACGGCATTGGTAAAACGTTAGGTCGGAGGAGCCTGGGGGAAAATACGGTTAAGCGAGAGACCAGAGTGAGGGGGAAAATACGCACGCGATGGACCAGCGGGTGGGGGGGGGAACGGTGGGATGGGTAACAATTACGTTCTTATCATCTTCAGTTGGCGCTCAGTCTCCCTTACAGGAAGTCACCAGGTCAACAGATGTGGCGGTAGCGTCAGATATCCGTGACATGTCCTTCCTCCGAGGATCCATGTTCTCGAATCTGTGGATCCAAATACTGCCGGAAGGGGACATCCTCCTGGTGATGGACTCAATTTGACAATTGTAAGCCGATTTAGAAAGCAGGTTCAAAATTCTTCGTTGTGAGAGTTTCCTTCCTGAAGCGATGGGGTACTGGGAATGTGTTCAAGGCAAACTGTGTTGCACAATAAGTAAGAAAGCGGTCAAATGCGTTCAAAACTGGGTGTTAGACGCCTGTAGACTTCTTGCTGTTCCGAACCTGCATGAATCAACTTCGCCGTCGAATGAACGGCTCGGAAGGATTACGCTGTATCAAGGGATATCATAATGGAGCTTGGAATCCGTGTATAACCACGCAAGTTCCAGAACAGGCGAGAGCCATTCCATGTCTGTCATGAACAGGGATCAAAGCAACAATTATTAGGATAACCTGACATGCCAAACGGTATTTGTGCCTCTTCTTGAATGCACCATATGAGACTGCGAAGGTCCGCCGATGACTCCTGAGATGTGATGAGGCGTCTACTTATGCGAACATGGTTAGTTTGAGGTGTAAAAGATGCCAAACTCCTAGTCAGGGAAAATCAACTAGTAATACCCACGCGAACTCGGCGAGGAGTGAGATTCTGAGGTCGGCCGTTGGCGTTGGGAGGGTTGGAGGTCAAAAAGGACAAAGCGTTGACGCATCCATCCATAATTTAGTTGGCCTCCTAAATCATATCGCCGAAGACGGAGGTTCTCTCTTGTAGTCGATTTCGAAACAAAGCCGTTCGCCATATTCGGAAATTCCGCCTTGGATCAGGTTTGATGTCATATTACGACTTAGCCAGGGTTGTGATATTCGTGCAAGCAAAGCAGAGCCAGTGCCAAGATATCTGGTGAAACCGGTGCCTTTTCTCTGGGTGGCGGAAGCGGAAATCGGCTTACTTGAAGCGGATTTGGAAACCATGCCACAACAACAGATGACGCGTTTCAGGCAATCCCGAGATTCCCCCATTCAAAGCAGCGTACGACGCCGTACGTGTTCGAGAACATCGAAAACTGTCACCGGTTTCCAGCCAGGATCCATTTTGTGTCTGCTTGGTCTCGCTCCAAGTTGAGCTATCAGACATAAATCGTTTCTTTTGGTCAAATTACTGCAACCAACACGAGGGCGTCATGCTTGCGGTAGACTTGAACGGTTTCACATACTTGGACTTGCCAATGCCAGTACTAGCGATTGTTCGGGTTTGATACTCACTGTTCGTCACGGAGTACGACCGTAGCTCAAACTCAGCAATTAAGAGTGGCTCAAAATTTCCAATAACGCCGTCAAACACCGCATGTACATGTAGTCGTGGCGAGGAGTTTGTAAAATTTCTCTGCCCTTCGCGGTTGGGCATTTTGTTCCTAGCCACGCCACGTTGGATTTAGTCATCATCATTATCCGGCACTCATAAAATGGGATTTTCAGCATTTCAGAAGCAAATTCAAAATGTTGTTATTTGTAGATCGGAGAACGAGGAATTTTGTAAAAAAAAAATCGGGATCCGGTCTATCGCTCAGGATGCACAGAATCGTGGTTCGCGCCTAGCGCGGCATAATTCATAATATAACAAAACGCTTGACAAAATATATTTGGTGCAGCAACTGTAAGAGGTCATACCCACTGCTGTGACGAATGCTTCGCTGCTCGCGGGCAGTTCCCATTTCCCATGGTTTAAGTCGGACATGAATGGGGGGATGGCGGGACAAATAATCTGACGTGTGCCATGGGAGCGCAGTACGGAATGAGTTAATCAAGTATCACAGCAATCAAGATATGCGATGGAAGTGGTGATGGAAGATTGCAAAAGCCACTGTTGAGGAAGTCAAGACACTCGCTGTTCAGTCGTTTAACGCATGGGCTCGAATACTACCCTGGTATACTCTGCGGTGGACATTCTCACATGTTTCAAATCAGAGCAGCTGGTGACGTGCCGTGCGTGAGCGGTCGCGACAGCATTGAGACCACAGTCGTATCCGTGAACGTCGAATAATGTGACCGACTTGTGCGAGGTACAGAAATATTGATATGGTGCACCATAGGTTAGATCCATGATTGAAGAAGTACGACCGCGACTACCTCGGTTTTCGGGTGAGAGTACATCGTAAAGTGTTCACATGCGTTCACCTCAGGACGCGAAACGGTGAGTAGCCAAGACAGATGGTCCGAATTTTGTTGAGCGACTGCCGCTGAGATATCCGTGTGTCCAGTGACTGGGAATTTGCATTTCGAACGAGCACTGTGAAAAGGGTGTAGCCGGTCCTCGGTTACTGAGGCACCCGTTCGCTGAGGTGGTAAGAAGCAAACCGGTATGGCAGGGACGCGAGGGACGCGATCAGTGATATCAGTTAAATAGATAATCTTTCCTGTTTAATAGTCATAAATTGCGGTAATCTTTTGGATAATCCTATGAAGCAACTTGAAGCCAGTG
>ML170181.1:107604-261509 GCA_004355085.1 Rickenella mellea
TCAGGCAGCGGGTTGTTCTCAGATTATCATAAAGATAATCGCATTTCCTGACTATTAACTGGCAAAAGATTATCTTATTAACTGATAGTAGGGACGCGATACGGAGATGTCGGTGCTTCTGGTCATGCGCGGAACGTTAAAAAGAATGATGCCGTGGGCTCGATGAAAGACATTAGGAATTGTGATGCATGCTGCGTGTACAGTAGTTTTTTTATATGTATATCTGCTACTTGATTTCCATAGCGTCTTTGTTGCCGTCTGGTATTGAATTACGAATGATAACCCAAGACAAATACAGAGGATAAGGTCGTTAAGAATACGAGCGAGCGTGGAATGGCGGGTGTTTGCGGTTCCAGGCGGTCCCGCGGGATGGCGAGTGACGTGTGCAATGTCCGATGTCCGTAGAAGCAGGGGAATGAGATGTCAGACGCAAAGCCAAACCAACGGATCAAAGCCATTGTGCTTGATTCACTTGCGGTGCGCAGGTGGGTCGGGAGGGTTATTGTCAGTGGTGCCAATAAATTCGTTAGCGCCTTTTATGTTCAGGAAGGAGTACTAGCAAAGCAGTTAGTCGAGGCGATAAGAAAAAGTGAGGTGTGTACTTCTGCAAGATCAGAGCTTCCGCCTTTATTATAATTCTGGTACACTAGATTCGGCTACGAGGGGAATATGTTACCCTACATAAATTTGAGTCATTGCGAAACGCGTACCTCAGTCCAGAACGGCCGCAACCCTGCGTTCTCGAGCATTTCCCACCATTGAAGGTACTGAGCAAAATTCTTGGACCAGATGTGGATCTCGAGCTGGAGTTGGCCGAAAGGGAGGGGCTCGCCAGCGTCGACGTAAGTTTTAATCAGCGCGCTGAGTGTCTCGAACTCCCAGCCTTCGATGTCAATTTTGAGTATGTCGATGTGCGTGTGCTCTGCACAGATCATCATTAGCGCAATGGGGAATGAATGATTGAAAGATGGATGCGTACTATTCAGCTCCATAAGGCTAGCAAGTGTGTACATCTTATTCTCATCGTTCGGTCCATGAGCATTCACACCCGCTAACCCCCACGGCTTGAAGTGCGCACGATGCGACATGGCGGACGGAATCTCGGGG
Source organism: Rickenella mellea (assembly GCA_004355085.1). Taxonomy (NCBI): domain Eukaryota; kingdom Fungi; phylum Basidiomycota; class Agaricomycetes; order Hymenochaetales; family Rickenellaceae; genus Rickenella; species Rickenella mellea. The sequence goes on from ML170181.1 coordinate 108,712, forward strand.
CCAAATTTTTGCACCGAAAAATCGTACCCCCATATTTGACATCCCGTTGTCTTCGAGAGGATCCCTGCTTCGAACGAGGATTCGTGATTGATACCGACTGAGTATACCACGCAATTCCGTTTGTGTTGGACGCGGGACAAGCCGCAGACCCACTTCCCACCATCGCCCAGCGCGCCGATGCGCTCTATTTCGTGTGGGCAGTTGAACGCCGCAGGAAAGAAGTCCCCTGGTGGAAGAGTAAAGAAAAGAAAAGTACGTTCAGATGAAAGTCACGCACAGACAGTGTAAGCAGGCCAAGGAGCTACATTAGCAGGGAAACTACGAAAATTGAGTCCGTTTTATTCACGAAAAGAAGTGAAGTACTCACAGATCTATCTTCTCTGGCGTTGGGCCAAACTTCTTGACGAGCTTTTTGCGGTCTGCAAGAAGTTTTTGGTAGATGCGCTCCGAAGTTACAAGTCGTGTCTGTAGAGTTGGGTCTGAGCTCGTTGGGTAAAACGGTGACGATGGCGGAGAGTGCTGCGACGCGAGATACAAGAGGGTCGTGAGGAGAAGAAAGGCGGAGAAAAGAGAATACCGCGGATGGCGTTCGTATATTGAGAGCATTGCAATGTCGTCGATGGGGTGGAGGTCAGGAAGAAGGTTTGGGTTGAAAAACCCCATTGGCAGCTGCATTCCCATGGGCACATCATTTCACTATCCAATCACACGCCACAATCATTCGGTATTTTCGTCGCTGTGGTGTCTCGCGTGCTGTCACATATCACGTGTTAATGGATTTGGTCTGGAGGTGCATCGGTGAGTGAGGGGAAGGCAACCAGTGCAATATGCTCGAGCTCCTTCTCCGAAATCGATGTCGAAACTTGATCTTCGGGTCTATAACTCCATCGCAAAGCTGCCTCCCATCCATGCAGCTAGAACGCCCACAATCTTACTTGAGAAGTAAGTCCACTTTGGGTGAGAAATCTGGACTGAATAGCCTACCTGCGTGATAATATCTTTAAGATTCATGACGGTCACTTGCAAGATATAACTCGCCCACTGAGATAGGGATATAAGCAATAAGCTAACCAGTTTTCAGAGGTGGTCACCGTTGACGTTGCCATCATGACCTGGCGGACGTCCTTGAGGCCCTGTAGGTTGTATTTCCGGGGAGCGCGCATCATTCAACGATCAACTGGAAGTTGCACACTTTAAGCGGTCAAGATTTCAGACTGGTTTCGCAATTATGGGCATGGAGGCAGACTATGAGAGTCCTGTTTGAGTGAAGAAACGGTATGGGTTGCGTCACGTTGCGTCACGGTCACTTCATACCCTTTCACTCTCAAAATGGCTGTCAGAACACTCGCTCTTCCCGCACGGTTAGCGCGATTCATTCTATTCGGTTTCATGTCCATAATGTAAAGCTCTTCGTAGTTGCTCCATCATCGTGGTCGTTGCAGGCATGCCAACGTTTGACCTGTCCGAGTCGGTTTGGCAAGGCATGCTCGCGTCGCGTTACCGCGGGAAGGCAGATACCTCAAGGTAAAACAATCCCCTGCCGCTACACACTTCGGTCTTACGGCGTGAGTTCCTCCCTTAGCCCATGCCGGGGAGACACAAGCTGAAGCATCCGTCGATGCGATGATGTTCAAGTGCGTTCAGTGTGAGTCATTGCGCCACGACAAAGTTACTAAGATATACTATATGGAAAGTTCAGGATGGAACGGAATATGAGTGTAGAATTGAAGCTAATCTTCCGTGAAAAGGTCCTGTCACAGCACACCAAGACCACGCGGTTCAACCCCCACCGGATTCTTTCAAGTTGATCTCGCCTTGACAATCAACTTCAAACAGTCCATACCGTCCAAATTTGTCCACAGGACCCCTCCAAAGAAATATCTATCCACCAAGAAATCAACCCTTCTCACTCCCTGGTTGCGCTGGAATTCGGCGGCGGTTGCGAACGATTCTAATGCACGGCACCGACGGGTATATGCCTCACCAACCTCTGCTGAGCGGCTCAGGGATAAACGTGACCACTCGGCTTGCCAGATCTGGGTTTGCAGAGAAGCTTGGACGGCTCTGAGCAAAGCGCCTACACTAACGGGCTTACTGGCTTCGGGGTGGCCAACGTTGATCGCCCAATCGGAGATGAATGGGGAGAGGGAGGGACAAGTGATTGTGATGTGTTTCATGGGGGGGTCAGTGGCTGGTTGTTCGAGGTAGCCAGGGTGGATGGGAAGGTAGTTAACCTTGGTGGAAGGGAAGGATTTGCGTGTAGATGGAACCAGAAGGCGTGGTTGTGAGGCTGAAAGGTCTAAGATCGCCTTGAAGCGATGGGATTCAGCGCTTAAGAGGGGGTGGATTTGGGAGCGTCGGGTTTCGCGGCCATGGTAGGAGTATACTAGCGAATGCGATATCAGCTTTGTTAAAGTTTTCGTCATTCCTGTCCAAGAACACTCACCTGTCGGGACCGCAGGGGAATTTATGGGGCTAAAATATGAAGTATATGCAGTGGGTGACAGTGCATACGAGCCCATTTGTGGATTCCTTCTGGGAACTGCATACTTGGGCATCGACGTCGCAACAAAGTACCAAATGGGTATATCTCGCATGACGTTCCAATCGTTCTCATAATAGCGGCGACGGGTGGACGAAGAGAGGGCTGATTTGGAAGAGGACTGAACGCAAGCTTCATGAGCGGAGCAAGGAGTGTGATTACACGGATAAAATGCCATCGTTATGATGAATTTTGTCGGAGATGATGTTTGTGTGAAAACACGGATATGAAGAGTAGATTTAGCCTCGGAATCTTAAATACTCGTACAAGCAGCGGAGTGTGATATTCCACGCAACGAGAGAGCCCAGGATTTGGCGGAAACTACCGCCAGGTCCCTAAGGTGTTTCATGTTTAGAGGGAGAGCATGATAGTCGCGAGCTAAATATGCGACGAAGCATGAATTTGGCGCGAACAGCGCTCGGGCTAAGCACACACTTTTACATCCCAACACTTGTTGATCATGGCGCTGATCTTGGATCTCTGCATCCCCATGCCATTGTCGATCCAACAGTGATTGGCGAACAATGAGTAGCTCTTGACGCGCTGAGATATACGATGAAGCAAAGCTGGTCAGGGTGCCATTGTATAGAATGCCAGTGTCTTGTTGCTTGGGCCGCGCAAGATCAAGTGCGTATATTCGCCGCTACGCAACGCGTTGCGTTCTTCTCAGCGCAAAGTTCTAACGATCTTAGTAACCGTTATTATTTGGCGTCCTTCGCCAACGATTTCCCTCCGCGGACGGTTTATAGTCAGACATGGGCGAAGCGCTGGTCAAAAAGATTTCGCCGTTGCATCCGTTGGAATGGTGACGTGGGAGGAACCAACACTTTAAACCGGAGAGTCCGTGCGTCAAACTCGCACGAAATGAATTAATCAAGGACAAGTGATCAACTTTTGCAGTGAACGTAGGCGCTGACGCTGGCCTGTCGGCGAATTTTAAAGAAGCCAGACGCCCATCGTATTTCCTTTCAGTCTACTGACCCATGGGTTAAAACACCATACCGGTATGCTCTTGGTCAATTATCTCACATCAGTTTGCAATAGGGGGACGCACTGATTCGCGAGCAGCCGGTGCCATCGAGGTACAGTTCGTAATGTTAACGTTGACCTCACGTTCGTTTTGTGAGAGGAAGAGTTACCCCGAGGTACGCGAATATTGCATCGCATTTGCACATGGTTAATATCACAGGCGTCCTCCACAATTGCCTCGAAGGTTCTTGCTCTGTATTACCTTAAGGAACGAATGTCCAAAGCGGTGATCGATGGTCCAGATTATATGCATGTGCGGTCATAGTAGCAGCGAATTCCGCTAGACATCCCAGTGTCCAGGTTTGGAATAATACATTTCGAACGAGAACGAGCGCTGCATAAGAATATAAGCAGACCAAGGCGTACTTATGAGGGAAACTGCTGGAATCGAGTCCTATTCACAATAAGAAACATAATGAGGTGCCCGCAGATCGATCTACTCTGGGGTTGGGCCAAACTTCTTGGTGAGCGTTTTGCGGTCTGATAGTAGTTTTTGGTAGATGTGTTCCAAATTCACAAGCGGCAATGAGGAGCAAGATGGGGAGAGCATTAAAGCTCGGTCGTTCTGCGAAAAAAGCTGACTGAGAGGAAGCAGTTCATTCCAGATGCTCGAGCTCCTTCAGCAAAATACGTGTCGAAACGTTATCTACTCGTCAAAAATCCCATTGCGAAGCTGCTTCCCATCGACAGTTGCAGCTAGAACTCTGCCAAGCTCACTTCACCGGTCCAAGAAGTCCACGTCGGCTGAGAAATCTGGCTGCACGATGATATGTGTAAAAATAATGACCGTCAATTGAACAATACAGAGAAAAGTATGAGCCAACTAGTTGCCAGCGGTGGTGCCGTTAATGTTGCATCAAGACCTGATAGCTGCCCTTGAGGCCATTCCATCCGGGGTCAATTGAATAAAAACTCCCGCCATTCAACGATCGACACGACTAGTTCACGGAAAAAGTGTAGTCAGAGCTGCATACTTCAAGCGTTCAAGATGTCGGACTGGTTTCGCAGTTACTATGGGCGGAGCACGATGGCATGAATGTGGTTGCGTCACGTTGCGTCACAGTCATCTCACACTCTTGGCGCCGTACCTTCAAACCTCTTAAAATGTCTGCTATAACAATCACTCTTCCTGAACGGTCAGCGCGGTTTCCTGCTATCCGAATGTACATCATTAACAATGTTCTTAGTTACCCATTTGTGGTCGCCGCAGGAATATCAACGTTTGGCCTGTCTTTGTGGCAAGGTGTGCTCGTGTCGCGCTACCGCAAAAAGGCGGGCATCGCCTACCCTCAAGGTAAAACTTTCGCCTACGTTGTCGTATTTTTGTCCTTAATCTTGACTCTCTATCTTAGCTTATGCCGAGAAAGCGGAAGCTGAAGCATCCATCGACGCAATGAAGTTCAACTGCGCTCAACGTGTGTCGCCATTCTGCATGCGAGTCTTGCTACAAACTCACGATACGTTTAGGTGCTCACCAAAATACTATTGAGAATCTTCCTCACCTTCTCTTCGGGTAACCTTCTTTGCAACTGGACACAGCAAGTGACTGACTCCCTGTTCGTCATCGTTAGGTTATTGGTTACAGGCGTCAGGTACCCCACCTTGGCCGCCGTTATCGGATTCTCCTCCACTCTCGGTAAATTCGAACACATTTGACTACAGAGTTATTAACCTAAGGAAACGTTCAGGTCGCGTTATGTACACCCTGGGATACTCTTCTGGGACGCCTAAGAACGTATGTTGAACGAATGATCGCTTCTCATTCACCAACTAAACGCTATCTGACATTCAGAGGTACAACAAGGGGGGTGGCATTGCGATGGCATCCAACTTGGGTACGATATTCCACCATCATATTTTTGCTCATAATTCACAATATCCACACGATTCCACAGTCCTGTTCCTCGCTTCCACTTGGGCGACCGTGGAGATGCTTTTGGAGTACTTCGAATACTGAACGTTCATCGCTATGGACCGGCTACTGCTACTCAACGTCACTGACACAAAGGAATTACAGTATGGGAAGTCATATCTTTTTCGCGATCTAATACGTTAGATTTACATACGAGTATTAGGAATATATTCATTCATGTTGGCTTGACGAATGATTGAGCTTGGAAATTTTGCCTGGTTTCGCCTTTCACTCTTCACTGTCACCATTCATGAAGCGTTATCGAACCACCCTTCGAACGTAGACGAGGTTATATGTGACCAGGTTAATAACAAACGTTCAAAATTACTTCTAGATCGTAGGACCTCTCATCCCTTCATCGGTTCGAATGGGTTTTCTTGATTTCCACGTGGGTGCGCTTAGCAAACATTCATTTTGTTTGACTGCGATACTTTTCCGATTTCCCGTTAACGGGTGCTGCGAGTCAGGCGCGTTCAGAGTCTGCCGCTCCTAGATGCCTGCGCTTTCCCCTTTCCTTAATATCTCAAGACCACCCTCTGTTGCGAGGGGCTGCGAGAATGAGACCATGCCATTGATGCCATATACCTGTGATCGGCGACTAGGGAAGTGTTTCCTTTGGTCCAATCGATTTCGGAGGTCTCCTCTTCCCTGCGAAATACTGGACGCAAAAAATTAAGAGTCCTGAGTATTTATTAATATGTCATTCATGTTCGCTCGCTTGTTCGGACAATTCCATGGATTCTCCCATTCGAACACTAACTTTTAGGGTGTTTAATAGTGTGCCCTCGCTGCATGTTGTGCGTTCACGAATTTAGGGATGGGGTTGAACATCGGACCACCAATTTCCCATTCGCACCTCTATCAATGCTGCCCAATAAACTGCTTCACATCGTACAATACATCGATTGCAATACGACACAGGTATGCGAACAGCTGTATTTACATAATCACGTTTCAATTTGCTGATCAACATGGCCAGTGCGACCTAGTATACAATCATCATCAGAAAACGAACCAATCACTGAGTTAACATAGCCTTCAGAAATTACCCAAAATTCAAGAACCTTTTGAAAATTTATAGCTCCCAAGTATGCTGGTAACGATACCGACAGCACTTAAGGTGCCACTGCAGTGTAAGCTCAAGTCAGCTTCCGTTAACTCTGAAAGAAAAGTACGCACCTTATCAGTGCGCAACCAGCTTGAGTGATTTTTTGGGTTTCTAAGGCACAGACCATGTCAGTAACTCTGGACAGGACTGTTTCGCTGTCCGTATTCGTGCTAACCTGGATCAGGGTCATACTTTCCAGTAATCCGGGATACCCCATTAGAAATAATGGCAATCCCATCCCAAGTGCTATCCAGATCCCAGAAGACAGTAGACCACGGTGGACTGGGGAACCGACTAACGTTATTCCATGCTAAACAGAAGATTGGTGTCGCCCATTTCAACATTAGGATATGATGGCATACTGGTCGCAACGACTGACAGCCCGATTATGCACTCCACCGGACCCGTCACAAACGGGAACGGATCCGCGTCCTTTATTTGAATGTTATTTCTGTTCTTTATGGGCAAGTATGAAAGATACTGCATGAGAATGGAGAAACACATCAGAGATGGTCGACCGAAAATACTGATGAAGCTCACAGCAGACTTGGCAAAGTTGATGAATTTCAATCCGCAATTGACAGCCTGGACATCGTATGCTGGGATTGTCTCCTCTTTGGGGTAAAGCCCCTGACATTCCGGTATCGCAGTGATTGCTGATCCCAGCGCGAGTATAGGGAGAAAACCTACCGGAGGATTAGTGTCAAACATGAATGATGTTCAAAAAATTATCTGACCCATTATAACAGGAAGGGACCCAAGCGACATGAGGGGTTCTTCACCTCGGAAAACGAACAAAGTAATGCCTGTAAGGTTGTCAGTACAAACAGACACCCAATATCTGAAAGAATTTTACCCGTGAGGGTATCATATACTCCATTGAAGCCGGCGTTAATTGTAGGCATTATTGAACGTAACCAAAACTGGTCCGCTCCGCGGATTTGCGCAGATCGAGAATTCCCAGATGACGACGACTGTGGAGGCCGTAAAAACGGCTCGATCTGGTTCCATGAGAATGATTCAAATCCGTCTGGGAATAATTTGGATTTCCCCGAAAGTGCGGAAAGGCCAGTATGGATCGGAAGGGCGATTATAAGGCAAGCAGCACCTGCCAAAGTCTGAGAAGTTATTCAGTGAAGTGGCAAAGGTGATTGAGATTTCTAAATGGACTCACGAAGTCGGATCCTGTGAGTTCATTCCACAGTGCCGAGAAGAACGGAACGTGGACGTGGGCGTCCAGGAATGCACCAACCACACTCAGAAGATCAACCGCTAACTCGAGGAATGCGACAGCGATGTTCTCGAGTACATCCAGAATCAGCACCAAGACGTCGATCCCAATTCTCTCCAGGAGCTGAAGAATCGAGATATTTCCCAGCCCTTGTCCTCCTGTTGTCAGCGAAGAAAATAGTGCTTTGAGGTCTTCAAACGTCGCCTTCCCGTCTGTATACAGCTCGTCCAACGCAGGCTGCACGACGTTCAGCCAGAAGTCGGTCATAAGCGTGGTAATATCTGGCAGCCCGTCGACAGATATCGTACTTCGCAAGTGGTATAATATTCCGTTGTTCAATATCTTGTCCTCGACAAACTGTGCGAGGGGGTTGTCGATAATGGCAGAGGCAAATTTTCCGATGTCCATTCCAAATTGCGAGAAGTCCGGTGGGATGCTGATTGGGTTATTCGTAACCGAGTTGGATGGAATCTGCGGACCAAGAGTTTTCAGGCTAATTTTTGCCTCGGCAAAGATTCGTCGGACGACAGGCTCAAAATATTGAATTTGGGATTCCACTCGCACTAAACCAACGGTGAGGATGTTGTTAATGCACTTCCCAGTCCTGAGAATTTCGTCCCAATCAAAGAGCGCGCCGAGCCAAGCCAAGAAACCTACTATATTTGTGAGATTGTGATCCCAGCGAGGGAAGTTGAAGCGCACCTGAGACGTCAATGTCCAGAATCTTGCCAACTATGGTTGCGGCAACCTTGACAAGTTCAACGAAAGTGGAGACTGTAAATGTAATGATTTCGCCGGCGATTTTCGCCACGATGGTCAAAACATCATCAATAACTTCAAACACAACGTCAAAAACTTCTTCAAGACCGTGCAGAAACCTAACAGGTAGTCAAGGAAGTTTGTATTATGAGTGTTGTAGAACCGATTTGAAAGGAGACATAGTATGCGTACCACTCGCAGAAGTCCCCCAATGACGTAGGTCGGTGTACACCTTTTGCAGACTGCCTCGAGGCCTGACGGAGCGCATTGGTTTGGGATCCAGAGACAAATGTAGCATTGCCTGCTCGAATGGACAATCCCCAAGCTCCAGTTGGCACCGGGTTTAGAGTCGAGCGAAGTGACGAAGCTAAGAAAGCCCGGGGGTTGTTCGAAGGCCGATAGGCACTGAGTTGGTTGATAACCGATGTCGCAGTGTGAAGATTATCTTCGCTGGCGCCCGAAAAGACAGGGTTCCCGAGCGAGTCTTTGGCATTCATCAAATCCTCGTTCGTCTGCCATCCAATATGATCAAAATCAGGTACGGCATTACAGCATCAACTAAAGACGAACCTTGACAGCGAACATTTTATCTGTCACTTTTGCTGCCGGATTGATCGTAACCGCAGAAGTGCCGTTGGGGAATGAGAGGTGGAAATATGGCGATTCAATTGATGTGACCGGTTGGATGATTGTGATTTTCCCCGAAGGACCTGCGGAAATGCCAATAGGAGAATTACCGACATTGTACGCCTCCCCGTTAATGACTACCGAAACAAACTGATCAGCAGAAATTTGGGCAGCTTGACCTGGAAGGGCTCTCCCGACGGCATCGTTAATGCGAATTTGAGTTGTGTAGCTTGGGAACGTCAAAAGTGTGTCCAGAGATGCGACTGGAAGTAAGTTTTGCGTCCAGATTGTCGTAGTTGGGTCGCGTACAAGATGTGATGGCTGACTGGTCTTGGCACAGACGGTGATAAGTTCCTGCACGTTCTGCCCTTTGTTGTATATCGGTGCTATCTGCGCAATATCCTTGCGGATCACGAGTGGAGTTGACCAGGAGATCAGGGTCGGAGTTGATGCGAATGGAAGTGTATCAGACTGGAGCCTCCATAGTGCATTGCTGGAGTCAAGAGCCCAAATTGAAACCGAATCTCTTGCATACGAAACAGCAAGCTCGGCGATATTTGGCACATTTCCAACTGCAGTAGGTGTGTTTCCCGATAGCTGATTGGACGCAGCGAAGAAACCTAGTTTGGAACCTCCGCCAACATAGACGTCGGTGAAGCCAGAGTCCGAATTGGTCACCGCGTGGATTGCTTGAGTATCGGCAGGGACTGAGAGTCGGAAGTGGAATGATTGATTAAAAGTCGTATCCAGAAGCGTCGTAAAGTTGAGGACAGTATCGCCTCCAGCCGTCTTGTATAGTGCGTATGTTCCTCTGGTCTCAAAGCCAGAGTCGGGGACGTCTCCAATGGGATGGTTACCGACTGCAAGATCCAAGATTGTTGCAGCGTCATTCGGAAGGGCATATTCCTAGTACACAAAATGTCCTCAATAGTCGCCACAAAATATTGAAAGATAACTGTCCCGTTCCTTCCAAACTGTTTCAACATTCGCATTCGACGAATCAGTGTCGACGATGTAATGAGTCTACAAATTTGTTCAGTGCGTGAAACTGTGGGGATTAAAAGAAAGATGAACGCACAGCGAATCGGTGGTCTGTACCAGTAACAGTCCTTGTTGATAAAACCAGCAGCGGAGCAGCTAGGTCGGCACGGCCAATAATTCACCCAGACCTTCGTTCACGAAATGTAAGTGACACTCACCTTGATTATTGGCACCAGGTGTGCCTAGACTTGCCTTCGCGATGGGTAACTTCGCGTTATGAAGTGAATTCGGCCTTGGTCGTTCAACCCATGAGGATCCGAGGGTCGTCCAGTCGCCTTTCTTGACGTCATTCGGCATTGGTGGTGAGACGAATACGCGGGAATCTCCGTTGATGGTGTCCGCATCGATCGTGACAGCAAGTACCAGATAGATTGAGCCGTCGCTTGGATTCTGCGCAGCTGCGAATGCTTGAGCCTTCGCATTTCCAAGGCCCTTTACAGTTGGCATACTGAGGACTGGGTTCCACTGCGCACTCGTGTCAGTCGCCTTGAGAAGAGCTGACGAAGCGGACTGAGGAGTACAATAGGTTGTATAGAAGAGATTATCAGTGCCGATTGAGAACACTTTAGAGTGTGTTAGATATTCGAATAGTTTAAATGGACACGAGAAATCTCACAGATTGGGTTCCCGGAGGAGTCCAGTAAGGATTGAAGTCGCTGTGCAGAATTGAGAGGCGTTGCGCAGATCTTCTGGTACATCAACTCGGTAGAGACGACCATCTGAATTGAGTCTTGGACTTCTGTGATGGGTGTGATGGGTATCGTGGCTTCATTGACACCCATGAGTTCCGCCTGGGTGAGCGTAGCATTCTGAATCTTAACGGCGCAATGAAATGAATGGATAGATTTAATAAAAATGTTGCATGCACGAACCTCACTTATCGTCGTCAACTTGCGAGTCGTAGTCAATGGGATATTGACGGTTGTCGAATAAGGAGAAGGCTCGCTCGTCGGGAGAGTTAAGCGCGCAGGAGGAGGATGGGTTTTGAACGGGGCATGGCTGGACCGTAATGGGAGCCTATCGTTATACGTCAACCGAGTCACAAGATTATTGGACGAGTCGAGGTGGAGGGAGGCTACTGAAAATATGTCGCCGGCTGGCAATATGACGCGCTTGCTGAGAACGTTAACGCCGTAGGTGATTTTTGCTGAAAGTGTGTCGAGTTGAGCTTGTTCTAACTTCGATACAGATTCCTCAGTGAGGGCGGCTGCGCGGCCTATTCCGTTGGGTCCCTTGAACATGGCCAGCAGAGCATCACTGCAATCGGAGAAGAAGGGGTGAATAAAGGAAGAGGAGATAACGGAATTCGACAGACCTCATCTTCGCCAATTTTGATTCACTGGGTTTTGGTGTGATTGGTGTTCCTTTGATTACTGAAACGGTTACATCGATACGACCGCCGGTGCCGCCAGAGAAGGCAAGTGTGATGGTGAAAGGCTGCTGACTCGACACAGATGCAACCCACATGTTTCCGAGCTTCATGAGATGCACCATTAGCAACGACTATTGAAAATGCATTTGGATTCTTACCTTTCCCCAATATTCATGCCAGTCGAGTTTGCAGGAAAATTGCCCGTTCAAGGTTAGCACCACTTGGTCATTTGCGGAGGATATGACCGCTGCACAAACTGTAGACGTGGACGTTGTCAAGTTGATTGGAATGAAGCCGGTATCCTATTGGCAAATAAAGTTATCGGAGAGCGATCGTCTCTAAGCGAAAGTACAAGCGTACCTTGCCTACTTCTTCCTTGGTTGCAGCCGGAGAATCGGAAAGACTCCATGAGCTTGGACCATTGGAACTGAACGTTTCTGGAACTCCCAATGCCTTTTGCACCTCATTTAAAAATATTCCTTCGATATACTGTTTTATGAACAGGTCAGCGCTGACCATCGAAAATCCTTGGGCACCGGGGACAGCTTGTGGCGCCGGGAAGATACCAGCGCGAGGGTCACTAGGGGGTGTGCGATTATTGGCTGTAACCAAATAGTTAATCGTCGAAACACCTGGAGTATGGTCGTCTGCTGTTGTGCTGAACCTGATATCGGTTGGCGCGAATAACGGGAGGAGAGGATCAGTCTCTGCCGGGTTCTTAGAATGGATTAGATAGCCGACGATGTATGGGTTTCCTGATCTCGGAACGGCTGTAAATCTCAACTATAAGCGGACGTCTGACAAAATGCGAGCATAACATACTCTTAGTGAAATAGAACGTTAACTTCACGCTGACTTCTTCTTGAACAAGGGGTTCGATAGTGCTCCAGTCTACTCCGGTGACCTGAAGACTTGTAATGATATTGGCGTTTTCCAAGTCCAAAAACAGGCTATGGATTGTGGAATGATTTAAGATAATACAGCATTGGTGACGGATCGCCCACCTGTACGGCTGGAAAACACTTGATGGTAGAGATTCAAGCTGTTCCTTGACCGACTCCACCATCACCATGCCATCGATATTCTGGGATGTTATCTCCGTCTTCCCGATGTTGACGAGGAACGAAAGAGTCCAAGAACTGAAGGAGAGCGACTGAAGATCATCGTTTTCGTCACGATACGCAACCGTGCCATTAGTGACCGGTAAAAACAGGCGAATGTTCTTGAAATTGGTGTCTGCTCCGATGCTGATTGCAACACTGACATATCTTGTATTAAAATTTACGTCGTTCTCTGGTAAATATGAAAACTCACAATGGTGCTCCAAGTGTACCCCAAAGACCCGGCCCTCCTGGTTTGGGACGGGTATCGATTGACTGGGGGATGTACGTTGTCTTTGTACCTGATATGAACGTCGCATGTAGGAACTGACGATGTGTGAATTATAATGTAGAAAAGAGTTCAAATGGCAAGAGCCTTGCCTTGAATTGAAAATTGATTATATCTTGTGTAACGCCGTACACCATGTCATATCCAACAATACCGGGAAGCGGTGTGTCGCCAACGGTCTGATGTGGGTTAAGCATAGGTCTCAACTGTACTAGCACTATAGATGCATCGAGTATAGATGAGTGAAGATGGACTTCGTGCTTTATACTTACGTTGGACCATGCTCATCGAAGACATCTTGTCCACTGTCTTGGATGGACATTTCCCATGAGATCAAAGGTCTCGATCGATAGTCGCAGAATTGGTTCTGGACTACGGCTGGAGAGTGGGACTGTGGTCTGGGATGATGATTGACTGTTAGTCTCCACCACGCCAGTACTAGACTTTCATAGATCAGCAGTTAATCACACCTTTAAAGCCGAACCATGAAATCTATATCATTTTCAGTCTAAACCGTTGCATTGCATTGATTCTGTCCGCCGGTCCTTGAAGATTTCCACGCCACAATGGACTCATTTCAGTTCCCAAATCCGGACATGACGTCATGGTCATTTGGCGAGCAAGTACGCCGTCAAACAGTACGGAAGTCATATCTTTTTGCGATCTAATCGTTGTCTTCTCGCCATTAGGAATATGCTGTATTTGTCCGCGTTGGCTTCATGAATGTTTGATCACGGCATTTTTTTTTGTCTGGTTTCGGCTTGCCCCTTCAGTTTCAGAATTCACGACACGTTATCGAGACATACATTTATCGTTTAGTAACCATGATTGAGCAGATGACGAGTGATACTTTATAGTGGGTCGTGTGCCTTAAGTCATAAGTATTTCATCGTCGGCAGTCTAAATAGTCCTGCCGATCAAACAACCTTTTCTCCTTCGATGTCTATGTTTTCTATTTTCATTGGGGCTTTGGTCGGTGCGTTCTTGGACTTTGCTCGAAGGGTCGGTCCATACTTCATCAAGACAAATGGAATGGGCACCATGAACAAAGCAATACAGCCAAGGAGGGTCGATGCCCATCGCGGATTCAAGGGGACGTACATTTGTCGAGTAAACAACGGGAAGACTGCTCCGAACACACTTCGGACAACAGTGGCGGCTGCGAGAGCCGATGCCGCGACAAACAAGTAGGTGTCGATTATGTAGTTGATCAACGCAAGCTGAGATGGTGTAATTGTACGTGTATTGTATGGGCTGGAAAATGATAAGTGACGAACGAAAATGTGAACGGCTGTCCATCCCAACACCAGGCTAGACATCATAGGCGCACAGAAAGATATGGAAGGGAACGATGTCCACCCAACCCAGAAGAAGGAGATAGCAAAGAGTGGGGCGGCGAACAGGGCAAGCTCCAGTCGGACTTCAGGAGGAACAGGATCAGGCGCGTACTTGTCAGTGGCACGTTCGTATGGGGGATTAAAGACAATTAGATACTTTTGTCAAAGATTTTTTCAGTGACACGTAGCTTCACTTGGTGGTTGTCAACGTACGCTGATTACCCCCACGACGCTTCCTAGGAAGAGAGGCAGGAACATTAAACCTAAGGTACCCGACCTGAAATGGTGGCCCTCTACAAAGACGATCGGAAATGCTTCGAACAGGAGATAAATGCAGCCAAAGACAAACTGTTGAAAATCATTAGTCTCCTCAGAGGTACGAATGTGACACCGCAAAACATACACTCATGTACATAGTCACTGCAATCAACATCGGCTCTTGGAACATGACCTTGAAGGGTCGTGCCAGAATTTTTTCCACTCGTTTGCCTAGAGGGATTTTATCTTCAGATTCGAGAGGAGCGTAATACCGTTCGTCTCCGGTTTCCGCGCGCAATCTTTTGGCTTTTATGACGAGGAGAACTGGCGCGAATGTTTCTGGGAGCGTGAAATATATGATAAACAAACAAAAACCAGCCTGCATATTGAAGGTTAAGCGGCCAACTTCCTCGAAGGGGAAGAGACCTTACAAATATTGTGAGGACCCAGTACAGCCATCGCCAAGACGCGCCTGCTGTCGAGATGTAGCCGGCCACAACTGGACCTCTGGATGAAAGTCTCGAGCAACGACAAATGACCACGGCAGAATTACTTACAATGCAGGACCTGCGAAAGGTGCTACACTGAACAAAGCCAGTGCTTTCCCGCGTGTCCTTGCATCCCATATGTCAGATACTAGAGCACCGCTATTGGCCAGTGGACACGAAGCAAAAATGCCGCCCAGCAGCCTAAATGTAAGGATAGATGCGGTATTTGGCGACAAGGCACTATCGACTTGGAAACCCTCAATGATAAGCCGTGAGCACAAAATTGAAAGCGTAGACATTGACACAACCGACCGTGTAAAACAAGATGATAATGAAGATGGGTCTACGTCCGTACTGCAATTGCTTCGTTAGAAACACAGATGTCGTGAAAAGACGGCGCAGCTCTTACACTTTCAGACAATGGACCCCATAGGAGTGGTCCTACGCAGTAGCCGGCGACAAATAGGGATACAGTCAATGTAGCGACATGAATGGAGAACCGGAATTGCTCCATCATGTCTTCGACAATGCCTGATGGCGCTGAGGATGCAAATGTGCTGCAATAAGGTAGGTCAGTCAAGAACGACTTTGACACGCTTAAAATTACTGACGCGTTCAGAACGAGGAGTCCTCCGACAATGTGAGGTACCATCGCTTCCATCGTGGTCATGTCTACAAAACGGTATAGAGGGGTCAGACATTGGACTAGCCTATGCTCAGATACGGCGTTACTTTTGGATTCGTTGGATCCTCGGAATCAAATTCGACGAAGAAGGCATCGGTTTGCTGCTGCTCAGGACCCGTAAACAGCTCTGCCTTTTTTCGCTCCAGTTCTGATGCCAATGACTCGTCTTGGGCATCTTGGGTCATCTTTTGAGCAAAATGATCGTCGGGTGTTGTTGGAGTGCCGTCGATGACCGTGTAATTACGGTTGGGAGGAACAGACATGTAGTCGGGACCGATGTGGCTGTTTTGTCACGATTCTGAGATAGATATCCTTCGCCGTAGGTCCTCTCAGATGACTCGAAAAACCTAAGCCGGTACCGACAAGTAAAAAGAAGCCGTAAAGGACCTTATCTGATCCAAATAGTTCACATTCAAATTTCAAAGTTTGAAATTTGAATGTCAGGCACGACGCGTTGAGTCACATTTTGTAACAGTCACCCCTGAGACTTTATAACACTCGAACTGTCGTTCAGATTGTCTTCAACCCCACATTTGTCTCTCAAAATGGCTGTTGTAACAATGGTTCTTCCCGACCGGTCAGTGTTAGTTTTTCCTTCGCGTATAGATCAATAATATTGTCTATAGCTATCCTTTCGTCGTCGCAGCAGCCATGTCGACCTTTTGCGTGTCCATCTGGCAAAGCCTTCTCGTTTCTAGTTACCGCAAGAAGGCAGGTATCGCATATCCTCAAGGTAAAGGTTCAAATGTGTTGACTCATTGCCCATATTGAGTTCAATTCTCGCATAGCTTATGCCGAGAAAACGCAAGCAGACGCGTCTGTCGATGCTATGAAATTCAACTGCGCTCAGCGTGTGTCCCCATTTCATTGTGAACCAATGGCACCATTTCACGTGGACACCTTCAGGTGCTCACCAAAATACGATTGAGCACATAGCCCACTTTCTCCTTGGGTAAGATTCATACAATCGACTATTACGGATGAAACTGATGAAACTGCTTATTTGCCGTGGTTAGAATATTCGTGACTGGTGTTCGCTATCCCACCGTGGCTGCCGTCTTGGGATTTTCTTTCAGTCTCGGTAAGTTTTGCTCGGCGTTTAAGAATACCGGTTGATAAAAAATCTAAACGTGGCGCAAAGGTCGTGTCATGTACACACTAGGTTACTCCTCTGGCACGCCGGACAATGTGTGTCTATGAACCTTCAATTCCCAGTGATCCGCTCAGTAGTTTTCTTTTCCATTTAGAGGTTCAAAAATGGAGGTGTCGTGGCATTGGTATCCAATAGCTGTATGATCCTCTACCTTCACATTTCAACCATGAGTTTACAACCATTCTAGGCATCGTTCTTGCTTCCTTGTGGACTACTGGGGAAATGATTTGGGATTACTTCAACTAACCAAGGAACGAGGAGCTGCTACTACGCAGCACTGCAGGACGATGGAATTATGAGCGTTATCTTTTCTAGATCGTACTTTTGTCCCATATGAGCACGAATTTATCCCTTAGTCGCAAGAGTGCCAGCGTGCGGAAACCTTTGTCGCTTCATTATCCTACTTGATGCTCACGCTAAACCATGAGATTTGTAATGCAGCATAAGGTGAGATAGCCACAAGTCTTTCGAAGCAAAACTGGATCAACCTGATAGACATTATCACATAGACATGGCTCGCACGCTGGCAAGTTGTGGCAACATATCGTACGAATAAGGACGCGACCCAGTTTGCTTCGAAGATAATAGGCACTCATGAAGAGCGGCATCGCGCAACATACACCAACACTTCTCAGCGGTCCCGCCTGATCCATTATTTTAAATTCCACGATTTCCGAATTCTAAATCATCGGTCGGCAAATTGCGGCGTGATCCCGTCGATCACGGAATCAAAAGGTTCGTCGATTTGATCCAGTTAGCGTTCGTGTGAATCAGTCAGAAAATTAATTGTCGCCTCCTCTGAGAGAGCGAGGCGTTGTGAAAGTTACGTCGACTAAGGTGCGGACTCGATCGAATAGTTGCAGGCTACAAGATGCTCTTGTTTGGCGCAAGATCATCTGGCGATCTGACGATCACGCCAAGGCCGAAGATCGCCGACCGTGGCATCGGCCCCACAGATCGGTGCGATCAACTCTTCTGACAAGGCACCTCGCAATCAATAAAGCGGTGGGTAGACCTATTTTTGCATCTCCATCGGTGATATGGACGTCTTTGCTCTGATCCAAGAGCGTTCGCAAGTTTACTGCACTTTTTTTAGCTCATCGAATCAGCGCCGAATCCGCGTCTTATTGGTCTGATATGTGCCAAATCACCAGGTTTCTTTCGCATGATCATGATCATGAACCTCAATATGATTGACGTTTACGGGGTTGGTCTGCCGATACAACCATTAAATTCGGGCGTTAATTCATTCTTCACCTAAATAACGACCATAAAAAATCCATAGACGCCACCGGGATCGCCAACGGGCCAAGAAGACTTCGGCGGCTCCCGCTACAGTCGACTCCCTCTTAACCCATAGCTCTCAAAGCCCATACGCCTCCATAACCCATAGGTTGGGTCGCTACCAAACCTCAGGTTTACACCAAAATTGATCTCTCATAACCCATACTCCCTCGTAACCCATAGCTCGGAGCTGTGACGGATCGGTATGGGTTAAGAGGGAGTCGACTGTATTCACAAATCGGACACGTTTTCACATCTCTGACGCGGTGCGATAAGCGCCAGTCGCGCCACCACCGTACTGCGTGGGTCCGCTGTAGTGTGAGATGAATGTCGGTGCTGGTGGGTCCGGGGGGAGGGGTCTGTTGGGTCCTTTGATAGTTGTCGAGAAAGTCAGTTGCGTTGAAGGGGTGACAGAGTAAGAGGATGTTGAAACGATAGGATGGGATGGGATTGGGACAAGGAACTCACGTAAAAGCTTCTTACTCGTTACAGTAGGCAACGTACTCCCTGTCAATTCCTTGGTGACATTCTCTCCCATATCCCGCTGTTTTCCCGAACGCCCCACACCATCATTAACACCACCACCACCGAAAATCTGCCGTTCCGCATCCTGTGTATCTGGATGCGCCTCAACTCGTTGCGCGCTTGGATCCAGCATTTTCCTTCTCTTTTTATTTCGTCGACGGATGTAGCAGTAGTAGACGAAATTGACGATGCCGACTAAGATGGCGGCGACGGCTCCAAATATATCCGATGCGCTCGGCGACTGTGAGGAGGCGGAGGCGTCTTGGGTAGGATTGGTGCCTCTATCGATTGTTGGGGTTACGTGGATGAAAGGTGTCGTTGATTCTGGTGCTAATGTTTGGAGGGAAGCGGATGTCAGTCAATAGTTTGGAAGGAACATTGAATGGGATGTACGAGATTGTAAATGCCGAGCGTTACTCGGGTCGAATACGTCGGTTGTCTAGGATCATTATAGGTGAGCAAGGGGAGTCGACACATGGAGCGGAATATGCAAAGGAAAAAACATACAGAGACGTTAATGTAAGCCCAAGCAGGGATGGTTGTGCCTAAGGGGATGGATTCTGGGAAGACTGCGAGGTAGACGTGGTTGCAGTTGGCGATCCATGAAGACCATCTGTTTGTTAGATATTTGAGAGTCAGCATTTGGCTCTGCTAGTAAATGGGAAGAAGAAAGTTGGGACATGCGCTACGAGGTGATAGTATGTGAGATGGTAAGGTTGTTTAGCCACATAAAGAGGGCAAACGACATCAGAGCCGCCCATCAAAAAGTAAACAGGTGAAAGGAAACACGGTGGATTTAACGTTACAAAAAGGAGAAAGGAGCACACCTAATAACCTCCTCGTTCTGGCATACGCCGCATGCGCTCACGAGGGAGTAAAAAATCGAAGAACATTGGCAGCTGTTTGCGAAAGTTGCTGATGGGCCGATGTAGTGGCACCGACGGGGAGGGCCGGCAAACTATATTCTGAACAACAAAAGCAGAGAAAGGGAGATTTATGTGAGCAGGAGTTTCGTGTACGAAAAAGTATGGGATGGTGGGTGGTGGGAAATGGGAGATGGGAGGAGATTTACCTCCGCCCTGACAAGCCCCTCCTGCATACGCTGCAACAAGACACGGACTCTGACCCCTCGAGTTGTACAACTATCGCCGCGCAATAAATTATCTTCAGAACACAGCGTTAAACACGACATAAACAACTCACAAAATCATAGGCGCTAAAACATATTGCATTCGTCGTCTGGGCTTTTGCACCAGGCAGCGTAACGAGTGTCAAAACAGCCAACGTGCCGACCCTCGCCGTCGCCAGTTTCCCCAAGTTGACGCCCATTACGCGAACATCTTCTATCATGTCGGTTCTCTCTACAATGCTCTTTAACGTGGCAGTATTGTTTCAGAGAGTGGAAACGAATGTAGTTCGACTCAGAAGTTCTGTGTTGAGAGGACGGAGGGGTGGCCGGTTCTTAGCACGAAGTGAAGGACGAGAGCGAAGCAGCTGGTGGTGCATTGCATTCTATTGGTGATTCCAGTCATTTGCCAAGGACGACCCGACAGGCGAAAGTACCCCGCACTCAGAAGTGGTGGAGCTGGAGCATCCGAAAGCCGATCCGATCCCTCTTTGGCTATGTCACAAGCAAGTCACAAGATGGCATTGAGAAAAATGAATCTCCAGAACAATGTTCGCCACCTAGCATGGTCATTCACGGAATGCATCTAGAACACAAAACAAGGCCAAATGCTAAAGAATTTAATTGACCACCGCCTCACAACCGCTAGGTTCTCACAACTGCTCCTGGGTTAAGCGCCGAACCGCCTTACATGGCAGCCTGTGCCATTACGAAGACGAAGTGTGAGAGGAAACACTCCTGCAATACATGTGCTATAGTCTGACAATGCTGATGGTATCTGTCCTTCCAAAGATAGGAACTACAAGCCCCGCAGAGACAGAGCGTTGGCATCAGTAGTGTTCACCACGCTTCACCGACGACTCGCCATGACCCCCAGTATTCTTCTGATCACCACCGATTCTTCTGTCATTTTATAGAAGAATATATATATATATATATCCCACGGTACTCTTCCGACAGTCCTGTACCTATACAAAATTACGCGCGTCTGCACGTTTGTTCGTTCAATCTGCCTAACAAATGCCCAGCGATCAACCGACATTCAAAAAACACCCAGCGAAGTGAGATGGACCGTTCCAGTATCGATAACTACGGCAACGCTTCCTCCCCTCACAAGCATTACATCCCTGCCACGCCGTGATAAGTGCCAGGGGCCGCAGTGGGACCACCACCGTATTGAGCCGGCCCGTTGAGCGGTGATACAAAATACCCTGGCGCGGGGGTCCTGGGGAATGTTGAGGGGTCGTCTGGGTCCTTTGAAATTTATCAAGAAGGTTAGTTTTCGTTAGAGGGGGAGAGTAGAAGAGGGAGATGGATACGATGGGAACAGAGAAGGAACGCACGTAAAGCCTCTGACTCGGCTGAGTAGGCAATGTACTCCCCGTTAATTCTGGGGCAACATACTCTCCATGCGACTGCTGTCCAGAACTCTGCTTCTCCGTGCCAAGTGTATCTGAATGCGCACTAAACTGCGCGCTTAGATCCACCGTGTTCCTTCTCTCGTCACTTCTTCGACGAATGAGAAAGAAAGCAAGTAAAGCGGCGAGGGCAATGACGACTACGCCCCCAACAGCGCCACCTGCTATGGCGCCTGTGTTTGACGATTTTGTGGAGGCGGAGCCGCTGTTGGTGGGATTCGCGACACCGGTGGCAGTGAGAGTTACTTGGTTGTAGGATCCTGTTGACTCTGGTGCTAATTTGCAGAGGTTAGCGGAGCGTGGCTTTAAGGGGGATAATGGATAGATGGGCTGGGACATACAAGATTGTAAAGCTTGAGCGTCATTCAGGTTGAAACTGTCGGTCGCCTGGGAACCTTACAATTGAGCGGAGTGCCGCGTGACCGTGGAAGAGAAATCGAGACATGATGAAGCGGAAGATGTAGAGGAAAATACGCACAGAGAAATTGACGTAAGCCCAAGCAGGGATGGCCGTGACCGAGGGGATGTTTTCAGGGTAGACAGTGAGGTAGACAGTCGAGCAGTTCTTCGTCCAGTCAGTCCATCTATTTGGAGATTTTG
The DNA here is from genome assembly GCA_004355085.1 of Rickenella mellea. Taxonomy (NCBI): domain Eukaryota; kingdom Fungi; phylum Basidiomycota; class Agaricomycetes; order Hymenochaetales; family Rickenellaceae; genus Rickenella; species Rickenella mellea. Next base: position 130,596 of record ML170181.1, read on the forward strand.
AGACTCGGTTTTGATTATATATATATAAGAGGAAGGCGGGAAAATAAAGAGAAAAGTGGGTGGTGGACAGGAATGCAAGACCACAAGACTAGTTAGCAACACAGTAGCAACAGGAACATTGGTCCCATAAGTTTTTTAAAAGGGAAATGATCGATTGAAATAGGGAAAGAGAAAGACAAGAACCCACGTAATGACCGGCCCATTCTGGCACAAGCCGCACGCGCTCATAAGGCAGTAAAATATCGAAGAACATAGGCAGTTGTTCGCGTCGCTTGTCAATGGGCCGGTGTAGTGGGCGCCGTCGATTAGGGCGGGCACGTTGAATTCTAAAAGAAAGAAGGAAGGAAGGGAGGAACGGGGGTGTGGTGAGTAAGTGTTTCATGAATGAAATAATGGAATGAGGGATGGGAGGAGACTAACGTCCGCCATTGCAAACACCTGCTACATACGCCGCGACGAGACACGGACTCTGACCTTTCGAGTTATACAACTATCCCGCGGAATAAATTGTCATCAGCACCACAGCACGGGACAAGAGATAAATGCCGCACAAAAGAATAGTTGCTAAGACATGTCGCATTTGTCGTGTCCTGGGCGTTTGCACCGCGCAGCGTAGCGAGCGCCAAAACTGCCAATGTGCCAACGAACGGCATCGTTCTTCTCCTACAGTTGACACCCATTTATTCTAGCCTCTCGGCTACGTTTACAATTCTATTTGGCGACTCGGGGGTCGTATTGGTGCAGAGAAAAGGAAAGTGGGTCGGATTTCGTTCGATGATTGGCGTTCGGGGACAGGGATGGCACGATTCTATGCACGAGTTGGAAGATAAGATGGGAACAGCCGGCTGGGGGCTGTGTTTTGAACTTGACATCGAGAGAGTGCTTTATATCACTGACATACCAAAAGCTCCCACGTGCATTGCGTCGCGAGTAGTAATCGATATCTTGTCCGTGGGTGTCATTGTCTTCTGTGACTGATCCCGTAATGCCGATGCATACCCGTTTCGTCAACCCCGCGAGGCTGCCTCCTCACAGCCACACCTTTTCCGGACAATTGTGCCCGTCCATCGGCGAATGTCCGAAGGTATCGACAGAAATTTTGGTTCCTGACCCATGTTCGCAACATAGATCGATCATTGAAGGAATGTTAGGAGCTGTGAAGCTCGAAATGATCAAAACTAAAGATCATTACATTTGTCGATCGCTCACTTACCAGGTTCTCAAAACGAGCCTTGTTAAGCGCCGAAGCGTAGTACCTGGCCGTATGTCTTCGCGAAGGTGGAGTGTGAGACGAGACACCCCTGTACTACATATGCTATCGCACTGCATTTCCGATGCTTCGAGAGATCAGAACTGCAAGCCGGGCAGTTCCTTGGCGTGTTGCTATATTATCCTTCGCCAATGTTTGGCCCGCACACGGCAATATCGTGGAGTTTGGGGGGCTCTGTAGAGTTATCACCGCTGTTCTATATCGTAATGAGTACACGGTTAGGAATAAATCCTTCCGTTGGAAAAAAAACAAATCTGTGTCACAAACTCGATGGGAGACGAACGGATCAGGTCGCTCTACCGTCGAAAAATGTGAAATGTGTCAATGTCGTGGGATCCATAAAATCCAAATGGCAGAGACAATAAACACGAATGGAAACACAGAGAAGAAAGGTAAGGATGAACAAATAAGACATCACCTGCTGTTTAGCTCAAAGCCGACAATCAAGCTTAACGAAAGCACCTCACCATGAACAAACACATCAGGGCAGTCTTGGTGGAAACGAGAAAACAACCAGAAACTCGAAGGCTGTGCGACACCGATGAATGAATGTGATCATTTGATTGCAGTATTGTAAGAATACCTGATGATGGTGATCGAATGTCGACACCTATCAGTGCATCTTTCGATTAAATCATGATTCATGTGTGCATTCAGTTTTGCTGGCCAGTCATCGTTGGCTAGCCGCCAGATCCGCTTGTGAAAGTCGTACGGACTGATCAGGTGGTTAAAGTTCCATTGAACGCTGTGCTCGGCTCTCTTGTTGACGCTTGATATTGAGAGGTCGACCAGCAGCAGATCGGATATTGTAGGCGCTGCTACGAAAACTGCGTGCATCAGTTGATACACGACCGGTAGAAAACTGGACGCAACACGGTTGGATAGTGAGAGCTTATGAGATCTACGATGCCCACAGAATGTGAAGATGCCGAGATGAATGATTCGGAGTTGGCCACCTGATTGTAATTGAATACGCGGCCATTGAACAAATGCAATCACGATGACAATTTAAGCCTACAGCTATAGTGAAAATGAAAACTGTCCCTGAGATGCGAACTCTTACAGGGGATGTCCACTTTCGAGCTGCTTTGATGTTGGCAGTAAATTTCCTGGTTAACAAACGTTGCGATAGTTATTCGCAGACCATATGCATGGATACCAAAATGTAGTTGATTTCAACCGGAAAAGGTGGAGTGACTTTGAATTTGAACGTGTTCTGTTACCTGAGTTCTCTGGATTGCACGAGGTATTCAGTTTTACGGGTTGGTGGACTTCGATGCGCTACAGGTAAACTGCTTGCGTCCATCTTTCTCGCTTCCTGTTGGTTGCTAAACCATGCAAAAGCAAAGATGTAGGTGCAGAAAGCGAAGAGGAAATATAATAAGGTCATTCTGCCTTACTGTATTACTGTAATAACGGCGCATTTACTTTCCAGTCACGTGCGCTCCTGCTAATTTTGCAGTTGCACGGCACGAAATTCTCCCATTTCTATCGGAAATAGCAACTGGATTGCAGAGGAAGAACCGCTCCAGCGGCACACGCGACGACGCGACAGTCGTGGTTGCAGCCAAACGAACACACTACAAACAGACCTAAACTACCGCCACCGCACCTCCCGAAGTGCTGACTTGCCAACTTCCAACAATTTCTTCTACCATCACATCTTTGTCTTCGGGCCTATCTTTGACACATCTTGATCCAGGTTCACGGATTTTCGCTCGTGTTCCGAACCATTGCGTACAATAGCCAAGCCCTTGATGATTTTATTTGAGAAGCATCTCTGGATGAAGGTTTGTCTGCCATCGGTGTGATGAGGGTTCGAGCGCTTGCCCGACAAAACTTCAGCATTTATAGCTAAATTGGGTTCCCTTACACAAGGTACACTCTAGTCTCGCCGTTCGCCATATTGGTACCACGCCTTTCCCAGCGCTTTCTATGACCCTCGTTAAAGGTGAACTAGTTTTTCAACCAGGCACCCAGGTGCTCCACGCATACTCCGTTAGGTTGGAGCCGATCTAGAAGTACAATGGGGCGATGCAAAGAGACGTGCAATAAAGTGCTTTAATCCAGAGGACATGTGGCCCGTCTCTCACCCATCCCCCATGTCCTCTACAAATTCGCAGTCGACGTTGTCATTCGGTACCCGCCTTGGGCTTGTTTTTATTGTTCAGGCGGCATTTCTGTCCCTCGTTTCTGTGCTAGCATTGCTGACCTACATTGCCGTAAGAGTTGTCATTGCTCCGGTACTACAAAGCGGTCTGATCACCTCTCACCACGTGCAGTATGCTGCCCTCAAACTGCGAAAGACATCAACTCGGAAGTGGTCAACAGGAACGCACGTCCATTATTACTTTCTCAACATGCTGGTGTCCGAGGTGGTCCAAGCCGTTGGTGCGTACTTGCAGTATTGGTGGAAATGGAGACGACAGAAGCTAACTGTGAATGCAACATGTAGGAGGTATATTGAACATCAGATGGATACACTATGCTGTATGAACTTTCTTCTCTTCCTGTCAGTTTCCTGTGATCAACCATATGCAGGATGTCCACGACGGAGTATTCTGTAATACGCAAGGTAAACAAATTGGTATAAGTGCTTCAAGTTTCAGATTCTCTAAGCTTCTTTCACCTCCTTAGGCATGTTGAAACAAATCGGTGATGTCGGAGTTGCACTTTCGTAAGTCACCATATTACGCTCTTCCGAGTAAGGCGCTAAAAAGTCATGTTAGCTCGTTGGTGAGTCCTCCCATCCATATGCTTACATCGGCTCTTTAAAGTATTGCATTGATCCTAGGCCATTGCCGTGCACACATTTTTTGTGTTGGTATTCCGCTGGAAACCCGACCCAACGCCAAGAACTGCTATTTTTGTCCTCTTATCCATCTGGTTATTCATCGGTCTTAGTGTCGGAATAAATTCCGCCTTGAATGGCCGTAGGGGTTATTGGGGAGACACCGGCTTTTGTACGTTTATTTAAATATGGATATGTCATTCCACTAATTCCTGAGGCAGGGTGTTGGATAACGACTCGCTATCAAACACAGCGGATTGTTCTGGAGTACCTGTGGCTGTGGCTCACCTCATTACTCAGCATAGTGGCATATGTGCCCATTGCTTTGGTTATCAAAGGTGTTGTTGTGGTCGAGGGAAGTAAGATTCACTTTAGAGAAAAAGGAGACAGCAAAAGAGGCCTAGTTGTCCCGACACATGCTCGGGATCCCAATGGATTAGCACTTCAAATGCTTTTGTAGGTTCCATTCCATTCATTGATCTAATGTCTTTACTAATGCATTCCTTCTAGCTATCCATTGATTTACATCATCACGGTGCTCCCAATTGCAATTGTTCGCTGGCGTGTCTTCGTTGTTGGCGCCAATAGTGTTCCGCCAGAGGCCACCTTCTTTGCGGACGTCCTCTTCTCGTCGTCCGGCCTCTTCAATGTCCTCCTTTTCTCTGTCACAAGACCCTCACTCCTCCCACGCCGTGAACCAAGCTCTAGCAACGACGAGTCTATGCACTTACCTCAGGATACACAGCTGGAATACACACCCTTTGAAATTGATGAGCAGCATGCTCCATATTGCTCGTCAATCACTGATCCACCACAAACTGCCAACATTTACAATAAGCACCACGGAAGAGCGGATCCCGGGCGATTACCTGACGACGATTACGACATTGATGCTCCATATCGCTCGCCAATAACCGCGCCACCTCGAACGGCCGACATTTACGATAGGAACCATGGAAGAGCAGACCTTGGACGATTACCTGACGACGATACATATATTGATGACGAATGGTTATCTCTAAGGCGTTTCAAATTGACGCCTGATGGGCATGTGGAAGGACATCATGTCCCGCTACCCGCAGCTTTTAGTTAGCACAGGATATTTCTGGGAGGCTGGTGTTGAAATATTCTGCGTCTGTTGCATGTACACGAGATCTTTGATCCGAAGAGAGGCTGTAAAATACTATGCCACAAAAATGTCCCTGTCATTACAGGAACCGAGATGTTCAGGGGACCACTCATATGTTCTGCACTAGCTCTGACTGACTACGTCGAAATTCGGCTTGGGCTAATTCTTGCTGTCGGACAGCACCCGGTGGCTTTTTACGAACAAATCTTGTAAACCTGTTCTACTAAACTGTGTCCTGGCCCTTGACGGTTTATGGAGGGATCTAGACCAATCTATTGCCTATTTGCACGAGTCATTGCTGTTCCGTTGCTCTTGTTGATGATGTGACCTTAGACCGCTCTCATCCCTTATGAAAATCTGGCTCTGACTCTGGCTGTGAATCTTCTTATCATCGCATCTATATCTGAACGGAATTCTCCGTCTCCTTCAGGATTTTCGATTCCTTTACTGCCGCGTACGGAGTTCTTATTTACCGCACCAGTGCTTGTGTTATTTTCGTCCTTGGTCCTCACTGGTATTGCTATTGCTCCTTGATTTAATGCTAGCAAATCTTTAACATCGTCATCAAGGCCATTTATCTATCAGCACAAATATAATATACAGTATTGCTCCATTTCCCCATTAGTTCGTTCTCACCGTCCAACAACATACAGTTAACACCCAAAGGTGCTGATAAACGTGGAATAGAAAATACTTAAATGGTATCCGGACTGCTTTGCGGGCCATGGAGACTATTCGCTTTCAGAACGACTCCGTCAGCCTTTTACAACTCAGGCATGCCGCGATAAGTGCCAGGTACCGCAAGGGCGACACCACTAGAATGAGGTGGCCCCCTTTGATGCGAGGCGAAGGTCGATGCTGCAGGGCCTACAGAGAATGTTGAGGGGCTACTTGGGTCCTTTTAAGGTTATTATAGAAAGAGTTAGCCTCCGTTCGACAGCAGAGGTGGAATTGGAGCAAGATACGATACGATCGGATGGGGAGGGATGGGAAAAGGAACGAACGTGAAGTCTCTGATGCGGTGCAGTAGGCACCGTACTCCCGGTCAACTGTGTGGCTCCCATATGTTGCTGCTGTCCCGCATATCCACCACCACCCCTGAAACTCAGTTTCTCCCCGACAGGCGTCTCCGGATGCATGCCGATATGCTGCTTGCTCGGGTCCATCATGCCCCTCGCCTTGTTATTTCTTTGACGAATGAGGAATAAAATGAGTATGGCGGCGAGGGCGACGACGGCTACACCGCCGACAACACCGCCTGCTATGGCACCTGTGTTCGACGATTTCGTGGAGGTGGAGCCATTCTGGGTTGGATTGGCACCGCTGGCGGATTGGGTTACTCGGCTGAGGGATGCTGTGGATTCTGGTGCTATGGGTTTTGGAGGGGGGTAGGTTAATGTGTGGTTTGTAGGGGGATAGTGAATGGATGGGACGCAGACGCACAAGATTGCAAAGCCTGAGCAGCAGCCGGGTTGAATATGTCGCTTGTCTGAGATCGTCAAATGTAAGTGGATTGCTGCGTGAATTTGAGAGAGAAAATGGAGAAATAAGCAGAATTTGCAGAGGAAAGTAACACACCGAGATGTCGAGGTAAGCCCATGCAGGGATGGCTGTGCCTGAGGGAATGTCCTCAGGATAGACGCTGAGGTAGACGGTCGTGCAGTTGGTTTTCCATCTAGACCATCTGTTCGTAAGATTTTTGAGAGTCAGGTTTTGATTACACAAGAAGAAAATTTCGGGAAAATGGGTGGATGCAATTCATCGAAAAAGAGAGAGACGAAAAACGCACGTAATGATTGCATGGCTCTGGCACACGCCGCACGCACTCAAGAGGGAGTAAAGTATTGAAGAACATAAGCAGTTGTTTCCAAACCCTTGGTCTGGACCGAAGTACTCATAGTCGAGAGCTAGGGCCGGTACATTGAAAGCTGAAAAAGGAGAAGAAGGAGTAGTGGATGTGAGCCGGAGCTTTGTGGATGAAATATCTGGAAAGATGAGGGATGAGGGGATACACACTTCCAACATTGCAAGCACCTCCGGCGTACGCCGCGACGAGACACGGACTCTGGCCTCTCGAGTTGTACAGCTATCGATGTGCAATATATTGTTAATAGCACGCCAGTAAGACCAGACATAAAAGACGCACGTAAGCATAGGTGCTCAGACATGTCGCATTCGTCGTCTGGGCCTGTGCACGGTGCAAAGCAGCGAGCGCCAGAATCGCGAACGCACCAACTATCATCGTCGCTCTTTTCCTCAAGTCAACACCTATTGAATGATATCGTTTCCCCTTTATCGGAGCAGCGGGCAAGTGGGCAGTGCATCGTATTCAATAATGATTCTTCGATAAAGCCGCAAACACGCCGTGACTCCCAGGCTTGGGAACTGCGAGCGCGTTGCAGTCCGGACGTGTTGGGCACCTAAGACATATATCTGGGAATTTTGCAGCACAGGGTTACGTCCGTGAACCGATTAACTTCTCTCCGTAAGCGTCTCAAGCTAAACGCACAGCCACACCTGTTCTGGATTTCTGTGCCTGTCATTCCGGTCCGTAAGTCAGAAGATGGCCCATGCAAAAAAAGTCTTGAACAATATTTGTAACATATCACGGTAATTGAAGATATGTAACACGCACATCGTAAACTTGAAAGGACGACACCTGAAGAGTATGCTGGTCGTTGACGATCACCTCACCTACCAGATTCTCACAATTAGTGGTTGTTTAAGCGCCGAAAAGTTGTACGTGGCGGTTTGTGACTTCGAGAAGACGAAGCGTGAGATGAGAGGTCCCTGTACTTCATGTGCTATCGCACAGTATTCTTGATGGGATTGATGCTTTGAAAGATAAGACTTTGAATCGCCACGAAACCTTAGCGTCCTTAGTCCTATGACCCAAAAAGGTATCAATTTTCCGAGAAACGTATGAAATTCAAATGGCAGAGGAAACAACAAACGAAAAGACAGTGACCATGAGCAAAGATGGATAATCAATAAGACATCACCTTAGGTCATTTCGAACCACGAATCAGGCCACATCATAACCCTATACGTTTGGGACGTCGTGGTGGATATTTTAACAAACGTGAAGACAACCAGAAAGTCGAAGGCTGTGCGATATGGATGAATGCACTTGATCACTTGACCGATGTCCTGTCAAAATCCGCAGTGACAGTAATTGAATGGACGAGTCCCATCAGCGTCACGGTACTTCTCGGTTAAGTTCCAGTGTGGGTTTGATTTTGTTCGCCAATTGTCGTGGTTAGCTGCCGGATCCTCTAGTGCAAGTGGTTCGGACAGGATTGTAGGACCGTTCCGGGCCACAGTGTATAGAATTCAGAACAGGAAGTTTGGTTGAAGGCTGTGCTCAGTCTCTTCAAGACTTCCTGCATAGAAAAATCGACCTGCAGCTGATCGGATTACATGGATACCGTCACAATAACCGGCGCATCTTTAGACACAGACTTGCTATGTGGTTTGTTGGCTCGGAGCGAGTTCGGGGGGGCATGGGGTATGGTAGAATGCCGGCGTAGCGCGAGGGACGGACATAGCGAACGGGAAAATCCAACACAAGCGAAGCAGTGAGAGCATGCAGAATCCACAATTCGTCACGGTGCCCTAAAGAATGAGGCTACGGTCTTAACTCTTTTGTTAGAATAATGGATCGCTGTACAAGAGATACAGATTCTTACAGTCACGGTAGCGATATCGACTCGCAACGTCTTCGAGCACATTTGAGGTCCCGATCATAAGTTCCTGGCAAGCAAGAATCGTTCTACAGCTTCTGATTTAGTCATGCTATGACATTCGAAGGTAGTTCTGACTGTGAAGAGGCTTTCTCCATCACCGTATAGAAGGCCATGGCCAGTGTGAAGTCTGAATCGAAAATGTCAGCCACAACATCAACCAAAATCACGAGCTGATTCATCCTTATCCACCATCCACCGGCTCCAAAAACCCGACCAGAACAAGCCGACTTCGAATTGGCTCACATGCACTCACATCGTACGCCGTACGACTCGGGATAGACAAGTACATATTCCGCATCTTAATACTTGAACGTTGCGCACCAAGTGTCGTCCCCGCGTCGCCTTGACACTCTAGCAGTCTCGGTGGTCCCTCCATCCTTCTTGGACATTCACTCACGATGTAATTCATTCTGCTTAATTTCGTGCGTTCTTCCGATGCTTCGCAGTCATCTCATTGGTCTCGTGTGGCGTGCTGTTGTCCTTGATCCCGCCCATCGGCTCACACCCCAGCGTTTCCATCGTTCTGGAATGCTTTCAAGCCCATCCTTTCTCTCTTCACCTGTGCGACCCCTTCCATCACCCATCACCGTCACCGATGGCGTCAGGAACCCCCTTCGCCAAGACTCAAAGCCACCACGTCGCTCGAACTCCTACCAACTATTCGTTGATCCATCTACCCGCCAATACCCTCTCGCTCCTGAGTGGCACGAGTCATTGCGTGTCAGTCCACACAACTTATAAGAATTGTGCCATTGTCTCTGAATTATGTCGCCCTGGTGTAGCACTAGGTCGTGTTCGAAATGCTTCAAGCACTTGCCTTCTCTTCTCACAGAGCGTCCATAAAGAGCATCTGTCGACAGTCTATCTCGCGCGGTCGATAATTGGACCCCTCTCTCTGCTGGTCCATCTTCAGAACAACAACGCGTCTCTCCAACCCACTCACTTGCGTCGCTCAATTCTCGGACCCATTCTTACTGTAGGACCGCACGCGACGCCTTCTTTTGAATCGCATCCTGGCGCTAGACGCTGTAAGGAGGTATCTCCACAGTATTTATGTCTATCTCTGCGTGACTTCCTCTGTCCTTCATTCCCGATGATGCTGCAAAAAACCTCGCCCTTCGTGAAGATTTGGCTCTGGGCCTCGTGACCTCGTGTCATCGTCTTTTCATCTCAACTCCTTTGGTCGTACTTCTCGGTCTTGCTCTAGATTTTTGATTCCTTCGCTGCCACTTATACGGCTCGTAACCTCAGCTCAAGCTTTATTTAGTTCTCCGGTCCCCACTGATGTTGTCATCCTGCCGTTTTGGCAGAGCTGGATCCATCGAGTAATGACTTGGTTGGTAATGCATTAGAAGAAATGAAATGAAATGATTTTATTTTATTTCCGATGCGACTGGTACAGCATTGCGGACAGAAAGGCATAAATTGGACGTAGGGCGGTAGTCCGAATTGCATGGCATTGTACAGTAATTCAACCTGCGGAACTGTAAGCGAAGGACACAGAATGCAACACCGCAGAGATCGGTGATGGTTCAGAAATCGGTGGCAGGACGGGGATTGGTGATGGGACGGACATCAGTGATAAGCGCGAAGGGAAGCACAACTTCGGTGAGACCTTGTAAATCTTGCAGATGGGAAAACGTTGGTGAAGATGCGGGACTCTCTACCCATGGGTAGCGGGAACATTCGCCGTGGTTCTACTACTCCGGCGCGCCGCGGTAAACGGCGCCATCACTTTCTGAGCCAGCGTCGGTCGTGCGGGGGACCCGGGGAATGTCGAGGAGTCCTTGGAGTCCTGTGAAAGGTCATCAGGAAGGTTAGCCTGCGTTCAAATTGGAGGCGGAAGAGGAATGGAGCAGGTTACGATGAGGTTACGATGGGGGTTGAAGGGGAGGGTAAAAGGAACGTACATAAACATTGTCATTCGTCCCGGAGGCCAACGTACTCTGAGACAACCACGGGGTATTATACTCTAGCATGTGCTCATGCACTGCATGTTGCTGTTGTGCGGTAGCACCACCACTCCCGAAACTCTGTTTCTCAGCCCCCGTTGTATCCGGACGGGCAACCACGGATGGCTGACTTGACCCCATCGTGTTCCTTCTCTTTTTATTTCGGTAATAAATGAAGAGATTGCTTATGATGACTACGGCGTATATGCCGCCTACAATGCCGCCTGCTATGGCACCCGTGTTCGATGATTTTCCGGAGGCAGGGCCGCTCTGGGTAGGGTTGGCGCCGGCAGTCCGCGTTTGAGTGACTTGGTTGACCGATGCTGTTGATTCTGGTACTATTTTTTGGAGATGAGCGGAGTTTAAGCCGTGGTTTCAGTGAGAAAATGGAGGGATGGAACAGGAACGTACATGATTGTAACACCTGAGCTTCAGTCAGGTTGAATATGTCGCTTGTCTGGGGACGTTACAAGTGAGTGGATTGCCACGTGCCCGTGAAAAAATAACAGGGACATGAAGGGGAAGACTCGAGGAAAAACATACAGCAACGTTGAGGTAGGCCCAAGCGGGGATGGTGGTTCCTGGAGGGATGTCTTGGGGGTAGACGCTGAGGTATGCGTTCGTGCAGTTCGTCTTCCAGGAAGACCATCTGTTTATGAAATTTTCGAGAGTCAGCCCTTGATCATGTAAGAGGGAGTGAGTGGATTAGAAACGCAAAGGAAGAGGAGAAATAATTTTTACAAAAATAGAGTCAAAAACGCACGTAATGATTGTATGGTTCTGACACATGCCGCACGCGCTCGTGAGGGAGTATAAGATTGAAGAACATTGGCAGTTGTTCACGAGCGTTGTGGATGGGCCGATATAGTGCTTGCCTGGGTTTAGGGCTGGCACGTCATATTCTGGGGAAACGGATGGGAGAGAAAGACGTGAGTAGGAACTTCGTGGAAGAACGCATGGAGATCTTGAGGATTGAGAATGGGAAGCGACTTACGCCCACCATCGCAAGCACTTCCTGCATATGCTGCGATGAGACACGGACTCTGTCCTCTGGAATTGTACAGCTATCGCCGCCCAATACCTTGTCATTAGCACTCCAGCACGAGATCAGATATGAAAGACGCACAAAATCATAGGTGTTAAGACATGTCGCATTCGTCGTCTGAGCTTGTGCACCGGACAACACAGCGATCGCCCAAATCGCGAACGCACCAACCATCATTGTTGCCTTTTCCACCAATTTGACACTGATTGATCGATATCGCCCATTTGATACGCTCTCTTTAGCGGAGTGGCTGGCATGTGGGGCTGTGCTTGTATTCAGTAACTGATGTCTCGATAAAGTAGTGACTCACACCAAAACCCATTGAGAAATGCAAACCATCCAGAAGTGGCCGGCGCCTAAGACGCGACAATAGATTCATATCAACTCATGGACACGTCCGTGGCCGTGGTAAGCCGATCAACCTCTCCCCACAAGATAGGCGCATGACTGTTCCGGATTTCTGTGCCTGTGGGCGTATGTCAGAAGAAGGCTTGAGAGGAAAAGGCCTTTCAAATAATTTTCGCAAGATAGCACGATCATCGATAGCCTGCAACAAGCACGCCATAACAGGAGAAAAAGCTGGTAGTTGTCGATCCACCTCACTAATAGGGGCGAGTAAAGCGCAAAAAACCTACTTGACGGCTTGTCACTTGGCATGAGGCGAGAAAGCGCTGCACGATGTTATCGCACGGCACGATTGATGGGATTGGTTCTTCGAAAGATATGAACAATTGTACCCACAAAGCGTTAGCATTCGCAGTGGTGCTCCTGTGCTGAATTTGGCGATCAGTGAATAGCACGCAATGATACCATGGAGATTTTGGCGGGGAGGGTATTTTGGTGGCATAAGTAAAGAACGGACGGTCAAGACGAAAACTGCAAGCAGAACGAACCCATTCTAGGAAAGTATATTCACTGAGGTCCCAACGATGGCCCTCAAGAGGTCGCGTCATGATCCAAAAAAAAGAAAGACAAGTATCAATTTCCCGGAAGATCAATAGAATTTAAGTTGCAGAGGATGCGACAAGTACGAACAAAAGAAAGTAATCATCGGAAAAGGTGAATAATAAGACATACCTGTTTTAGTCATTTCAAACCACAATTCGAGCTTCATCATCAACGGACATGTCTCGGAGATCGTTATGAATATAAACGAGAAAATAGACACAATCCTGAAGACTGTGAGTGATACGGACTTGATCACTTGACTGAGTGATTGTAGAAGTCCGTAATGGTAGTGATAGAATGTCCCAGTCCCACCAGTGTACCTTCGATCAGGATCATGAGAGGTTGGATCCCAAGCAAGCTTTGGCCATCACCGTATCATGATGTACAAAAGATCGCGCCAGGGCGGAGTCTGAATCGAAATGTCAGTCAACCACAACCATGAGCCTCCCAATGTTAGCCACTGCACTCCTTCTTCACCACCAACCACCACCATCAAGAAGCACCCAACAGTACCTGGCGCCAATTCTTTCGTAAGACTTTGGACTTGAGTACGCATCCCGCATGTCAGAGTCAGAGGGACGAGTCACGAACACGGACGTGACGTCATCAACGTTGACCATCTCACCGACGAGTACTCTGGATGCCCCAGCAGTGATGTTCCGTCTATCCTTCTAAGTCATTTTGGATGTAATTCTCTCCGTGTGTGGCCTGGTGCGCTCTTCCGACGTTCTCTGGTCATGTCACCACTCTCGCTTTGGTGTACTCAAGGCCACCGTCGTTCATCCTCCACCAGCTCATAACCTGTCCTTCCACCCCAGACATCTCATGCCCACTACCCCCTGAATCGCGTGAATTCATCTTTTCGTTCGCAATCGGCTGTTTGAAACCCCCAAACATCATACAACTCGCGGAAGGTACCATATAGCTCATTGCCCTGGTATCATTTTCGCCGTCGACCTTCCGTCGCACTATGTACCGGCAGACATGAAGAACACTTCAATCGGCGATTCATTACGCTATCGACGGCTAAACCCACATCACGCTTGGCTTGGTTGACTCTGCTCGTTAGTAGTGGCCCTTCAAAACAACAAAAGTCATCAAACCTGCTTACTCTCCATCTTGACGATCTCAAAGCCCGTACATTGAGCAGATGTCGGATACTAAAGCGTAGATGCTCCTGTATAACGTGGTGTTTCTGCACAAATTGTACTCGGCGGCATCTCGATCCATTCTTGGGTCACTTCTTACGTGTCACTGCAGGAATCTATGCGACAATTTCATTCTCAAAAATCGTGGTTCCAACGAGTTCTTGGATGGCGTCCTGGCCGGCTTGATACTTTTTTTGAGAATCTCAAGAACTATTATGCCGGTCTCAACGATTCTGCGTCTTCATTCAGTTGTGTTCCTCCGTCTCTGTCTGGACAGTTGATTCCCTCAGTGTTGCTTATTAATCAGTTCAATCTCTCCCTCAATTTCCGCTCTCTGTCCCTCTATATATATAAACTCGTCTTTGGTCCTCACTGATGCTTTGTATCCCGCTCTCTTCAACTGCTTACTCGTTCGCCTGAAAAGACGGGATGCCGTCTCATCCGAATTGGTTGGGTGTGTGACTAACTAGCGCCGTTTGTCATGTGTCCATTGCCTTCGAAAAAGCCTCTGAATCACGGAGGTGTTCATTGAACTACAATTTGGTATGCGAGCGCTCAAAACTTTACCCAGTATTTCTGGATTCTGGCTGGCTCTTTTGAATTCTGCACCAACGTTTTCGGTTTTCGGAGTCATCTCATTTCTCGTTCAACTTCCAGCCCACCCCGCGCGGATCTGAAACCGATCTGCAACGTAGAAATGACGTAGAAATGCAAACAGTTTGCTGGCCAGTATCTTCGTCAGAAAGTAAAAGCCTCAAGCGGTGTTCGTTCTTATTTCTTATCAGGAGGTGTTCCTGGAATGACTTTATCGTCAGAGTCCGAAATCGGTATCCGAGAACGTTAAATCGCACCGGTTGGCTCTGGCTCAGTCCACGCAGCGATCTATACATTTATCCTCATTGTGAACATCTGAGTCCGTCTCTGCTATTGGGAGTTCTGGTTGCATCTACGCGCAACATCAACACGGATTCAACTTCTGCTAGTGAGCAAGCATTCGGCAAGAAAGCCGTCGATCGCTTTAGTAACTCTCATATCTCAAATTCGATCTGAAGAAATAATGCTGCTGGCGAACCGACAACATTGGGTACCTTCCCATACAACCGTTCATTCAATGCACGTACGAATATACGACACGCTAGTCAATCTTCTGTCATCTACCACGTTTGTGACGAATTGAATTTTAAATTGTCTGATATATTCTCGACTATGTTACCTAGCTTGCTTGGTTTCCCCACCCCCATAATGAAGCCATGTTTCACGGCTCCGTAAGCATGCCCTGAGGTCTGAATTTTTTTCAAAAACTCGGCACAGTGTGTGCTCCTCGGGTGGTACAGCAGTCTGGATAAATCACGAAATGAATTCATAATAAACTTAATAATTCACATACAATCCGATAATTATCAACTATTTATTCTTTCTTGTGCGAGCATAAAGCGTGCAGTATTCGTACATTTACACAAACTTCTCCTACCACTCACAATTGCAATAAAAGATTACCATGGCATCAGGCGAGCTCTAGCCCTCACAATTATTTTGCGCCATTATTGCCGTGAATTATTGATGCTTAGGGATATTTCAGTATCTTTAATAATCTAAAACACTATTTATTCCTCAGAAATGTTTCTTTAGATGTTCTATAGCTTTTTGAGACCATTTGAACAGTTCCTTCACCTCAAATACTCGTTACAAGGGATGACTTTCAGTTTTGTGGCTGAGAATTACTTCTTTTGGACGAGTTTTTGTCACCGTTCTCACGCCACTTGCCTTGGCCTCGCCCACTTGTATGCTTTCCCCCTCGGCCACATACCCCTCAAATAATTCCAAATTTTGCAGAGTAGTAGCAGAGAGTATATAGCATCGTTCAAAAAATTTCTATAACATTCCGGTGGCTTTCTGTGTCATGTATTTGCGATCTCCCCCTGTGGCACTGTGAATTTGTCTCACACCATCCCCACACCTCTGATTTTGTTAGCCCTATGTTCAGAAAGGCTCATTAATGTTTCCTAGATGTATTTATGTATTATATGTATGTTCTACTCCTGTGCAGCTCCCAAAACTGACCAGAAGGACCGTCAGGTTTATTTACAATTCCAACAGGCATTATTCGAGAGATTGCAGATGAATTATAAATGAAACGCGGCAGGAATGGATTAGAATAAAAGAAATGATGCATAGGAAACCACACAGACTGCAGGGAGGCCGCCGCTTCAAGCCGGAGAAAGGAGAACAGGAAACCGCAAAAATGAGCGAGTAAACTTGTGGCTGTGCAACGGCAGTGCCTCACCGCCGAAATTGTCTACGGATGGCGCGGGAATCAAAAGCCGTAGACTTATTAGGAATCTAGACTAGCCAAAAAAGTCTATTGCAATTGCCTAATAAGTCTATTGCACACCTCAGGACATGCTTATGGACCCTGTTTCACCGTACGCCACATTCTACATAAAAGGTGCTCAGCTCCCACCAGGGGCAATAAGGTTCCCTCACATACTAAATAAGTCGTCTACCACGACAACGATTGTCTTGTTGCACATTCCCGCAAGCTAGGTTGTTGTCGACGTAGTCGACGCTTCACGAGTTGTCTAGTTCTGTCATTTCCAAATAACTGGATGATCCAATTTTTTCGCTGCAATTATTCCTCACCCAAATCAGGCACCAACGACCTTCCGGACATCTTCCTCACTCCCCCCCAGCTCCGTCATCACCGATGACAAGAATGCACAAGTATTCCACTGTCCTGGCACATATCACCGTACAAAGTCTTGAGATTTGTTGGGAGAGGTGGAAGCCTGAGAGGCGATGGAGTGGGGGTCAGGACTAGCTCCCGAGTTGTGGAAAATCTGGTGTTGCTTGGGAGGAATGCCGTTGTGATGGTGCATGCAGGGAGAGAAATGGTAGGAGAGAGAGAGGGATGTGAGATCCTGGTCTAGTTCCTAGTTCGTACCTTCACCTGAAGTCCTTGACATCGAAACCCTTGCAGTCGCCATTACCTTCAGCAACCTCACGGTGACCCGCCAATTTTCCTATGGATTCCAAGATGGCCATTTTTCCATGCATATCTACAGCGTCAATTTGACATTCATACTTCGTACAAACAATACATGTACATGCAGAGCCTCGCATGTTTCTGCCATTGTGAATTCATTCTGTACCAACATCCGAAATACCCAGAAAAGCGACATACACAGTACAACCATCACAGTACGGTTGCGAAGACTGCAGGAGTTCCTTCACAACTACGTCGCGTATTTACATTTCTGCCGCGCCGCGATAAGCACCAGATGCCGCAGTGACACCACCACTGAACTGAGACGGCCCGGTGTAGCTCGGCGTCTAGAATGGCGATGACGTAAGGTGCCGGGTGTTTGGACGACACAAACAGTTATGATAATGATCTCAAACGATGAATCTTACTAGCACGGTGCATTATTGCACAGGAGTGCCTGAGATATTCGCGCAGTGTTCATTCTTTCATCCGTTATCCGATTGCAACCCATAAAGCCAATAGTTCAACACCAGTTACTTTACTAAATCTAGAGTGTGCCAAGCAGTTCTATCCCAACACTATGTCGAACTCAAATACTCAATCTGGTATCCACCTAGAAATCGTCGCATTCAACGAACAGCATCACATCTTGGAACATTCTTGGCAACTTCAAGTGGCCAGAGTGATGAGATCGAAGTATCTATTTGCTTCGGTTGAGCAGGTAATCATCCTTGAGAAAGGTTGTAAAACTACGAACCGACCGATCGAGGCTAAGTCATGCCAAGAAACTGCACAAGCGCTACTTGACAGGCGCCCGAAAGCTCCAATGCAAACGAAGGATAGATTAAACGTTATCCCCCGTCCTCTGATGACGAAAAATTTACTGGGCACGCACCGTGTGTTTGTCCGGACTACTGCCCCTCGATCACCCTAGGAATTCGTGTTTGAATTCGCATTTCTATGTCCCGGCATGTCCTCAGAAGTGAAGGAGGTCTCGAGCTCTTCGGAGGAAACATTTCCCGGTCCGTTTGCGACTTTTCTTTTAATACGAAGGTTATCAAAAGGTCGATAAATACTTGAAGGCAACTCCGTCGTGTTTGAATTGTCAGACCTCTGAGCTAGTCTAGTGCAACGGGGGCTCTTAAGAGCAGATCTGACCGCAGTGAATTATCTGTATTCCATTTTTCATGACCCAAAATTGAAACAAGCACCTAATTGAGGGACTATGTGTGCCATGATGCCCAGAACGCTCCTCCAACCGTTGGAGTCCAGGGCATCATTCCTTTAGATACCATGATTGCGTCAGGGATGAAGGTCTTGGATGGGATAAGGACGACAACACACCGTTAAAATGAAGGCGTTGGTCGGTCCATCAGCGCGTTTCGCCAAAGC
Organism: Rickenella mellea; assembly: GCA_004355085.1. Classification (NCBI taxonomy): domain Eukaryota; kingdom Fungi; phylum Basidiomycota; class Agaricomycetes; order Hymenochaetales; family Rickenellaceae; genus Rickenella; species Rickenella mellea. Next base: position 149,000 of record ML170181.1, read on the forward strand.
GAAGGCCTATGTTGAGTCGGAGGTTGTTGTGGGTAACCTGTATCATTGGGGAATTGTGAGCGATATAAAGGTGGGTAGCATTAAGGAATAACATACCGGAAGCATCGATGATGTTGGAAGCCTCCTTGGATCTGCGCTGGCCAACGTGTATGGGTTTCCCCATGGTACGAACCGGCTACCCATTGAGCGTCCCATGGCAGAAGGGATGGGGTAAGATTCGGGAAGAAACACTCGGTTTTGGGAAGCTGGTTTGGCTAGCAATGGACAGCAGTTGATTTAGTTCAATGTGTTTTATTCGGCGACGAATAGGCGGTTATGAATTACCCACATTGAGCACCTTGTTGAATGTACTGAACCACAAATTGCATCACATTTTCCTGCTTTGAAATGTTCTGGTCGCAGTCGACAAGGTCTTCCAGCGCGCACGTGTAGTTGCCCTCTAACCGACCTAGGCAATGTGCCGTACTATCCTGCGACTGGCGTAGACGCTCCAGTTCAACGAGCTGGACGGAGATCTGTGTGGCGATGCATACTCGACAGGTGTTGATGCGCAGAAGGGATTGTTTTCTCCGCCGCCCAGGTTCCTTCCGCTTGATATTTTCTAGCGTATGTCCCCGATCAGCATGGAAGTCGGGATGTCTGAATGTCCAGTTCTGTATGAGTCAGAGAGTTCGTGAGGCGTGGGCATTGAAATAATGGACACATGTTGACTTGTCCTTCCAAAGGATCGTCATTTGTTGACCTAAAAGCGATTTACAGCTTCTTAGTGGATAACGAGGCAATAACGTCGTACCTCGTAAAAGTCGTACTTGTTCGGTTTTCGGACAAATCTGGAGAAGTTGGAGAGCCCGAAGAACTTTGGGAGTATGGATTGGGTGAGCGTAGTTGTGTCCTGAATTTCAATGAGAAATTGCTCGCCTCCGTTGACAAAAAGCCACTTACGTTGACGACGAATGCGTCACCATTTGAGGTCCAAGAGAGAACAGAATTGAGGTGGCTACTGTATCCTCCAACATTCTGTGCATCAGGTTTAAGAAGGCTCGCAGTTCACTGGTATAAATCTTACTGACCCACATAACTTTTGAACACCAATAATTCCACGTCGCTCTCCAGGTCGTTGAGTAAGTGAGGCGATGACGTTGAGACGCTTTCATGCATCACTCGATGCGGGAAGAGAAGTGTAGACTTTACGTTGCTCGGAAATGGCAGAGAATGACCGGAAGGCAGTGGCAGCGAAGGTGGGTGGGCAATCGGTGAATAAATGGAACCCGATTGCACGTAACCGTTGGCGCCTAAGAAAATACAGTGTGAGGCATTTGTAGATGCGAGGCAGGACGTTATCATGACATTGCAAAAAAAATTGGTGGCAGCGAGGAACGATTCATGATGAGAAAGATGGTCGAAATAGACAAAGGTTGAGGGTAGATCACAAGATTGGCTGTCCTTATATCCGTTTCCGGAGGCGAAATCGATATCTTCCTTCAGCTGCGATAGGTGAAATTCAAGGTAAGGTGTTTTTTCCTGGAGGAAGTTACTTGGTCAACTAGGCAGCGACCAGAGCAGAGATACGAAAATGGTCAAAACCCAGGCTTGCACTGTACTGACTGGCAGAGGATGCAACAGCCACAAACACAAGAAAGTAATCATGGGTAAAGATGAATTATGAGACATACCTTCTAAGTCATTTCAAACCATAACTCGAGCCCCATTACCAACGGAAATGTCTGGGAAACCGTTGTGAATATGCCGACAAACGAGAAAATCGACAAACTTGAAGCGAGTGTGCGATACGGATGAACTGGGTTGATCACTTATCTGAGTGATTGTGAAGTCCGCAATGATAGTGATAGAATGTCCTAGTCCCACCAGTGTAGGATCAGGCGAGGTTGGATCCAAAGCGAGCTTTAGCCATAACCGTGTACGTACACAGCCTGCGCGCCAGAGCGGAGTCTGATTCGAAATACAGCTCCTCATGCCAGTGTTCGCCAACACGCTCCTTCTTCACCAACCACCATCATCAAGAACCGTGCCGATGCTTTCATACGACTTTGGACTGGAGTACGCATTCCGTATTTTAAAGTCACGAACGGGGACGTGACGTCATCAACATTCAACACCGCGCACATGCCTATCAACAGGTCCTCTGAACGCTCTAGCAATCTCATGGTGGTGCATCTACTGGTATCATTCTAGGTCATTTGAGATGTAATTCGTGCCGTGCAGATCTTGGTGCGCTCTTCCGAAGTTCCGCGGTCATCTCACCGCTCTCGTGTGGCAAAATCAGGCCACCATTCTTCATCCTCCACCAGCTCATACCCGGGATTTCCAATCTCTATGGGGTCTGAAATACGTACCAGTCCTTCCACCCCGGCCATATCGCTCGTCAAAACCGTACCAGCCACCTTGACCATCACCGAGGCACGAAGCAATCACCCCGCTTCGCCACACGAACATCTCAGAGGCTGGACCTAATCTCCCTCGACTTGGTTGACTACCGGGTGACCGTTCAGAACAGCATGTCCTCTGGGCGGTAAACCTGCTCACACTCGGTCCTGACAACCTCCATACTCAAACATTGACTAATATGCGTCGAATACCAGAATGTGGATGCTTCTGCACCGCGCGAGATTTTTTCGTACTGATGCTACTTGGCGATCGCCCCATTCATTGGCAGACTCTTACTTCTTACTGTAGGACTTTATGCGCCAATTCTGCTTTCAATAAAGTCGTTTCTGAACGGCGTCCTGAGGGCTGACACCGTCTGGTGGTATCTGGATTTCTTCTATGTCTGTCTCTGCAATTCTGCGTCATTACAACATTCTTGATGGTGCTGCAAACTGCACTCGTATCTTTCAAAGTTCTAGTTCTGGTTGTGATCTCTTGTTAATCAGCGTATCTGCAACTCCATCTTGTGTCCTACGTCTCCGTCTTCCTCTGGAGTGCAATCCAGTCACTGCCTTCGTAGTCCCAGCTAAGACTCTATTTATTTTATCCTTTGTGTTCTCCGACGGTTGTTATCCTACTCTGGTTTTCTGCTTGCATTTTTAGCCGAAAACGCGAGGTGCCTTTTCGTGCTTTTCGAGACGATTTGCGGCGTATATCACTGACTGTCGCCTATTTGCATGTTTCTGTTTTAGCTTAGAAGAGCTCTACAGATGGACATTCTCAAATCTGGTACTCATCTCGTGTTTCATTCGCCGGTAAATGGTCTTTTGCACGTATCGAAACTGTTCCGAATAAGCCACCTCACGACATATTGTACGATGGAATATTTTGCTGTCTGGTTTCTTTGCCTGATGCCGAGGCATAACTAGGGATGTTCTAGAGCAAATTTATTGACCAGTCCAGCAACGCGTTCCGAGAGCACCTACGTGAACACCAGCCTTGAGTTCAAACTTTGGCTTCGGCTCTGGCCCTGGCTTGTAGTCCAATATTGCTCCATTCGCGAATCCTGTTTGCGAACATACTCAAATCCTTTCTGCTTTCTGCTTTTTGTATTTCACGATATTCTAAATCGCCGTCACGATGATGCCACATCGACCACTACGAGCCAGCATTCAGCAAGAAAGTGCTCGATTGCTTTAGTGCACCTTCAGCAGAACATGTGACTGGTACTAACATAGGCCGACTTGGAATCTCGAGCTCGAATTATACATCTGGAAATTTCATACACGATTCTTATTCGCGGTTTCTGCGTGCTGCAGACTCCGTCGTCCGTTCCATTGCGTCTTATCTGGTCGCTATGGCGCAGCTGAGAACTTCTTCACACCTCGTCGGCGCAGTTGCACACATAACAAATCCAAAATTAAGCCGTTAGTTGAATTGTCTCTCCACCAGCTGCAAAGGACCCTTGATTGTATCGGAACATTACCTGGGCAGGTTCGGAATTCATATCGCCCGGTGTTTCGACATATCATTGATACCAATGATCATTGTACAGTGAGATCCGACGTTCTCCTGAAAGAATCTACCTATATCCTACGATTGTATTATCTGCTGTGTCAGAGTCCAGCACGTTCTTAAGGATACAAAATCCGGAACTGCGGCATCCTACGGGAAGATGCATGCCGTATTTTCGCGAGCTGTCGATGGTCTCGGAGGCATGTGGAAATGACATGGCAGACGATGGACGATGGGACGATATATGAAAGGCCTCACAGTGCCTCTTTGGTGAGGGTTTTCATAAATGTCTTCATCATCATCGTCAATCCTGTTTCATTTCGAATGACGTACAATATGACCAATGCGTGCTCAAAGGTACTTATGATATTAGCGTTCATTAGCATGTATATGCCAGGTGACCCATTTCGCGTGGATGATACGCGATTCAAGAGACATTGCCCTAGTTCTGGGTAAGAGGGATGTCCATTTACCCATTCGTGTGATAATAGGTATAGGTCAACATCACATTCGCGGTCATGATTTAGTGTTGCTGAGTGCGCTTTGCTGGGAGTTCCGTTTTGCAGCAATAAAACGGTCACCGCCAGCGGCATGGTTGCTCTCGTACTTCATAATTCATACTTCGAATGCTCGTATAATGTTTGGTTTAACCGACAGTTCCAAAGCTTGCATGACCGTCACGTCCAATATCCAATCACAAACACGACTCTGTATTTCTCAATTGTCACGCTAATACTATTCAGACTCGATTCTTGACCCATATCCAGACATTCGATTTAGCTGCTTGCAATGCGCGGCTGCTGTGTTTGGTACACTTCACAAGCAGTCGCTGCATACGGCGGGCTGAAGAATTAGACCGCAATTACTCAACAAAAATTTGCTATCTGGGAGGGTCTCATATTGACTCACCACATGTTCAATGATCCCCACCGCATCGGCCAAGCAAGTGAGGTCTTCAAAAATGTCTGAAGATTTTGGCATCACTATTGGCCACTTGTTACAAATACAAACAAGACCTACCTCCGCCTCCATCCTCCACTGCCTTAGCGCAGCTCTTAACGGTCGGTGCAAGAGCAGTGATACAAGCTGGCAAAATGCTATTAGAAATACACCATGGCACATTGAATAACGCATGAAATGCACCAAGGATGTTGCAGCTGCGTTTAATAGCACTCGGATTTGCGGTGACGGATGCCGCAAAGGCAGCAATGACAGCAACAAGAGTGAATTTCATGGTGATGAAGGTTTCGAAAGTTTGTCTGGTTTATCGACGAGTAGAGCAAAGACCAAGTTGGCTTGTCTACCGACTGTTGAGTTTTCTGCGGCCTTTATACCTCAGAATTGGTGGTAGTACGTCCGGTAAAATCGCACCAGATGACAGATAGGAAGCATTCTTCAAGGGAGCATGTGGATGAGTGCGTCGAATTCCACTGAAATATTGACATATCATTGATTGAAGACGCCAAGAAATGTACGACTGCTCTAGAAAAGTCGGTTGCATGGTCTGGAGTTTTCACAGGGACCTTGAGAGCTGGGTTGTTTGCGCGGACAAATGCCATGTCAATGTAACAAGAATTCTTGGGGACTCCTGAGGAATTAATTCATGCAGCCTGAGTTGAATGCCAAATTTTAGGACATTCACTCACCGAAGTCCGTTGCCTCCGGCACTACTGACAAGAATGGGAGGTAATAAAAACATCTAATTAATTTCGGTTTATGGATTTCTTGCAAAACCATCCTTTTATCAACTCTGGGCAAGGCATTGGTTTGCGCACTCAGTGTTGGATGGCGACTGCAACACTGGTCACGGTGGCCTGTCAAAATTACGTATTATAGGCCCGATGTGCTCACAGTCAAACGACGCGAACCCGTAATAAATCAAAATAAGAGTGACCAGAACGTAGGAACCTGTGAAGTTGCCAACAGAAGTACAGAACAATAAGTCAAGCATTACCAAGACATCATCGAAAACTGCGTCTGTCCCTGCAACGGCTGTGCAGAAGTTGCAATAGTGAGCAAAATATTACATACCAGCGTCAACGCCATTGGACTTGATGTGTTCATCTTGTGGTAAGCTTAACAGTCGGCGGCGATTAGCATGTTTAAGCTTCGTGCTGATCGGCGATTGTCTCTCAGGCTGGATCACCAGACTGCAGGATTGGCTTGATCAATAATGGAATTTTTGTGTTCCCAGCGAAGGTTTCTTATATAAGTTATAACGTCATTCCACTGAGCGCGACTTCCGTAATCATGTTCTCATGGGCGTCTTTTGAGGGGTAGCACAGGGTGGGCTTGACGTCGCATTTCTTATATTTGACCCATATTCACACTGTCTTCGTCTACCATTCGACCCTGCCGTGGTAACTCCATGGCATGGATACATCGTAAACAATCCTCTCCTGTGATTAAAATGGGAACGCTCAAGCAGCCAAATCATAATCAAGTCCGTAATCTTGGCAGTCATTCAGGTGATCCAGCCTGAGAGTAGGGATGCGCGCCATAACCGTATACGGTTACGGCGATCTACCGTATGCACAAATGGAACGGTTGCGGTAGGACACCTTAACCGTGCTACCGTCTGTCCGTATACGGTTGTCTAGACGCCGTCCTCAGATGCCAGTGATATCGAAAGTGCATGGAAATGATCGTTTCTGATCAGAAAGCCTCCTGACGGTCAACAGAATGCTCGAAACACCACCCGTACAGCTACCGTGCACTTTACCGCCATATTTGTCGCTTCCAAAATGGCTGACGGTACGGTTACGGTGGTCTTACGGCTTGGCTGTATGGTTACGGTGCGCATCCCAACGTGAGAGACAATCGCCGATCAGCACGAAGCTTAAACATGCTAATCGCCGCCGACTGTTAAGCTTACCACAAGATGAACACATCAAGTCCAATGGCGTTGACGCTGGTATGTAATATTTTGCTCACTATTGCAACTTCTGCACAGCCGTTGCAGGGACAGACGCAGTTTTTGATGATGTCTTGGTAATGCTTGACTTATTGTTCTGTACTTCTGTTGGCAACTTCACAGGTTCCTACGTTCTGGTCACTCTTATTTTGATTTATTACGGGTTCGCGTCGTTTGACTGTGAGCACATCGGGCCTATAATACGTAATTTTGACAGGCCACCGTGACCAGTGTTGCAGTCGCCATCCAACACTGAGTGCGCAAACCAATGCCTTGCCCAGAGTTGATAAAAGGATGGTTTTGCAAGAAATCCATAAACCGAAATTAATTAGATGTTTTTATTACCTCCCATTCTTGTCAGTAGTGCCGGAGGCAACGGACTTCGGTGAGTGAATGTCCTAAAATTTGGCATTCAACTCAGGCTGCATGAATTAATTCCTCAGGAGTCCCCAAGAATTCTTGTTACATTGACATGGCATTTGTCCGCGCAAACAACCCAGCTCTCAAGGTCCCTGTGAAAACTCCAGACCATGCAACCGACTTTTCTAGAGCAGTCGTACATTTCTTGGCGTCTTCAATCAATGATATGTCAATATTTCAGTGGAATTCGACGCACTCATCCACATGCTCCCTTGAAGAATGCTTCCTATCTGTCATCTGGTGCGATTTTACCGGACGTACTACCACCAATTCTGAGGTATAAAGGCCGCAGAAAACTCAACAGTCGGTAGACAAGCCAACTTGGTCTTTGCTCTACTCGTCGATAAACCAGACAAACTTTCGAAACCTTCATCACCATGAAATTCACTCTTGTTGCTGTCATTGCTGCCTTTGCGGCATCCGTCACCGCAAATCCGAGTGCTATTAAACGCAGCTGCAACATCCTTGGTGCATTTCATGCGTTATTCAATGTGCCATGGTGTATTTCTAATAGCATTTTGCCAGCTTGTATCACTGCTCTTGCACCGACCGTTAAGAGCTGCGCTAAGGCAGTGGAGGATGGAGGCGGAGGTAGGTCTTGTTTGTATTTGTAACAAGTGGCCAATAGTGATGCCAAAATCTTCAGACATTTTTGAAGACCTCACTTGCTTGGCCGATGCGGTGGGGATCATTGAACATGTGGTGAGTCAATATGAGACCCTCCCAGATAGCAAATTTTTGTTGAGTAATTGCGGTCTAATTCTTCAGCCCGCCGTATGCAGCGACTGCTTGTGAAGTGTACCAAACACAGCAGCCGCGCATTGCAAGCAGCTAAATCGAATGTCTGGATATGGGTCAAGAATCGAGTCTGAATAGTATTAGCGTGACAATTGAGAAATACAGAGTCGTGTTTGTGATTGGATATTGGACGTGACGGTCATGCAAGCTTTTGAGCTGTCGGTTAAACCAACTGTGATTCAAACATTCACATTTAAATCGAGACTGTACGATCGGATTTGGATGCAAATGGTGAATTCCTTGCGACGCAACACGTATTGACCGACTTGCCATCCAATGCTTCGCCATGTAGGGGTTGGGGAATTTAATATATTCTCAAATACGCCGTATGGTTATGAATAACTGAGCTCAAAATAAATTCGCTGCAATTACGCATTCAATTTCATTCCAGACATCACAGCTCGGCCCACACCCATGCACATCTCACCCAAGCCCCGCACCCACGATCTTCAGATCATTCTCCTCGTTCATGCTTTTTCGCTCCCTCATCGCCGACGCCACCGTTAACGGGAATGCAGCGCTATGACCCTATGCAGACTCAGAATCTGCTTGCCGAGGTGGAATACTGTGAGAGGAGACGGATTGCAGCTTAGTATTAGGGTCCTGAGATGCCTGAAGAAGAGTATTGTTAAGAAGGAACCCGGATGTGATGCTGCTTTTTGGGAGAGAAGTGGTGGGCGAGATGACAAAGGTGTGACGCAGGGAGATGTGAGGCCGGCTTCGTCGCGGGGACGAATGCGACAAACACAGAGAGCGCTTCGATGTCCGTGGATACGGGTGAGGAAGGTAACGTGAAAGGGAGTGTTTGGAATGACCGCGTGGAACCTTCTAATGACGCGAGGCATAGCTCTATTTGTTCTGGAATATGAGCATGCGTAGGAGATGCGACTTTGTGATGGAGAATATTGGGGAGGGACAGGAATGATGCAATGTTCTTGGGCGACAGAAATATGACAGCAAGAATAGGAGGAAGCGGTGCCCACAGATGTTCGATCGGTCTAATCGGTATCGGTGAGGTTGCCAGAGCGGTGTACGACGTGCAGGCATGTAGGAGAGGAACGCCATGGTAAGCTGTAATTGAGTAATCCCGGTCTGCGCCGCGAGCACGGCCGCGAGGGACTGTGTCGGAATGAACGGAATGGTTAGCGCTCGGCGGTTCGTGCTGATATCATTGGTATTCGTCATGACACAGGAAGGGAGTGGAGATGATGTGAAGATGGTGGGTCCTTGAAGGGCCGCCACGAGACGGAGTGTCGCTGATAATATCTCCCAACAGTCTTCGCTTTCAATACAGCCTTCGATGGTGAGGTGGCATACCCAAATTTCCGCCCTCCCAGCGCCTTCGCAAGCACCGGGAAAATCTAATGCCATTCTGATCTCCATTATATTCTCCTCGCCACAGAGCCTCTCAGTGGATAGAATTCCCTTTCCGTTTCATACTGAAGAACGCGAGACGTAGTTGCCAATACACAAAGTCGCGCATTGGTATCATGGTCTCTCGAAGATAGCGCCGGGGAATTGAGATGATATCCGCTACGATTTTCGGTTGGGAGAGTCGTCAACATTGCGGCGGTTGACTTTGAGAAGCCGAAGCCATGGAGGATCGCAGAGATGTTCAGGGTCCTCAGATCACTGATGTTTCCGAGACACGTGTTGTGTCCATCAGGTCCATGCAGTTGATGAAAACGAGTTTTAGACCGTTGGACTGAGATCGGCAACTAGAATAATATAGTACGACAAGTCCGCTGACATGAGATATGCATTCGAACGTATTTCCAGTTCCGGGCACGTCCAGGTGCATCCGGAGCTCTTAAGAGCCGATCTGACTGCTGTGAATATTTTTTATTCTATTTTTCGTGAACCAAACTTGAAACAAGCACCTAAAGTACCAAATTGCGAGAATATGTCTCTGCCGCCGTCCCTTCTGTCCCTTCTGTCCCTTCTGTCCATTTACATAGTACTTGACATCATGATCAGAACGCTTCGCGAACCTTTGGACCTCCGGATATCATACCATGATCCCGTTTGGAATGAAGGTCTTGGATGGGATAGGACGACAGTACACCGTTAAAATGACGGCGCCGGTCGGTTCGTCCCCGCGTTTGGCCCATGTGAAGTTGTTGTACAAGTTTCGAAGTCAGGGGACGATCGTCAGCGCGAGGGAGAATATATTCTGGGCTGGTCGGTGGCGCGTTGCAACTGCGTAAGTAACCTGTATCAATGGGGGTGGTGAGCGACATATTGGTGGGTAGCATTAAAGAGTAACATACCGGAAGCATTGCTGATGTTGGAAGCCTACCTTCGCTCTGCGTTGGGTCGACGGGTATGGGGTGTATGGGGTTCCCCAGGGGACGGCCCAGCCACCCATTGAGCCTCCATGGCGGAAGGGATGTGGTAAGATTCGGGAATAAAAGCAGGGTTCTGGGAAGCTGACGAGGCTAGCAATGGACAAGGGCATCATTGATTTTAGTTCACCGTGTGTTATTCGGCGACGAATCGGCAGTTATGAATTACCCACTTTGATCACGTTGTCGAATGTACTGAACCATTGATTGCATCACATCTTCCTGCTTTGCAATGTTCTGGTTGCAGTCGACAAGGTCTTCGAGCGCGCGCGCGTAGTCGACTTCTAACCGACTTAGGCAACGTGCCATGCTATCCTGCGATTGGCGAAGACGCTCCAGTTCGAAGATCTGGTCGCCGACCGTTTTGCCATAGCTGGAAGGTGAACTATGATGCAATACATTCTCGACAGGTGGTTGAGGCGCAGTAGTGGTTGGTTTTCTCCGCCGTCCCGGTTCCTTCCGCTTGATATTTTCTAGCGTAGGTCTCCGGTCAGCATGGAAGTCGGGATGTCTGAACATCCAGTTCTATGAATCAAAAGGGTGCGTGAGACATAGACATTGAAATAATGGACACATGTCGTTACTGACTTGACCTCCTAACAGGTCGTCATTTTTGACCTAAAACAGATCTACAGCTTATTAATGGATGACGAGGCAATAATAACGTCGTACCTTGTGAAAGTCGTATTTGTTGAGTTGTCGGACAAAACTGGAGAAGTTGGAGTGCCGGAAGAACTTCGGGAGTATGGACTGAGTGAACGTTGTTACGTCCTGGATTGCAATGAGATTTTGCTCGCCTCGTTGGAAAGTTGAAAAAAAAACCACTCACCTTGATGACGAATGCGTCACCATTTAAGGTCCAAGAGAGAACAGAATTGAGGCGGCTATCCTCCAACATCCTGTGCATCAGATTTTAGCAGGCTCACATTTCACTAGGATAAATCTTACTGACCCGTATAACTTTTGAACGAAATCACACCCATAATCCACGTCGCTCTCCAGGTCCTTGGGTAAGTTAGGAGATGACGTTGAGACGCTTTCCTGCTTCACTCCATTTGGGAAGATATGAGTAGCCCTTATGTTGCTCGGCAATGGCAGAGATGGATGTGAGGGCAGTGGCAGCGAAGGCGGATGGGCATTCGGTGAATAAACGGAACCCAGTTGTACGTATTCATTGGCACCTAAGGAAATGCAGCATGAGACATTTGTAGATGCGAGGCAGGATGTCATAATGACCTTGCAAAAACGGAGGTGGCAACGAGGAACGATTCATGATGAGAAAGAAGGACGGAATGGACAAACCTCGAAGGTACACCACAGGATGGGCTGCCCTTATATCCGTTTCCGGAGGCGATATAACCTCCGCCGTGGCAAAATCGATATCTTCCTTGCTTTCAGCTGCGATAGGTGAGATTAAAGGTAAGATGTTTCCCCTGGAGTAAGTTACTTGGTGAATAAGCAGCGACCAAGGCAGAGATACGACAACAATCAAAACCCAGGCTTGTACTGTACTGAACATCCGAGGGAGTGCTGGACGCGTCCATAACTTCCAGACTCTCAACGTTCTCGATGAGATCATCCGACCAAGTTATAGGGGAGAAGGCACAGAAGCAATCCACTTGATCGCGAGAGGGAGTTGTTTTTCCAGAGCGTTCCAGTTTCGTCGAGTTTGGAAGCGTTTCTCGCACGTTGTTGCCACGTGCCTGCCAGTGCAATCCTTTCGCGCTCTGGGCCAAACAGGATTTCGAAAAAGCGGCACATACACTGACATCGCCTTGTGAATCTTGTGGTGCGAACACGTAGAATATGGCATGGATCCGAGTCGTCTCTGCAGATACCTTCCCGAAGGTAGCTCACCATACCCGCTCATCCCTCCTTTTTGTGTTGAGCGTTGACGGTCACCCTCAGGTCCGAGTTGCTGCATCAGGCGTGACGCGGAATTCTACTTTACGTGTAGAAGTCTATTCCATGGGAAAAGGCCACTGTGCGACGTTCGCCGTCCGCACTGGCAGAGACTTCAAGAAGTGTCTTATACGTTATGGTATCGAAATCTTCTCAGTAACTGGGGTGCTTTCGACATTATGGCATCCCGTCGTTAGAATCCATGGCGTGTCATCCCGAGAGCCTTCATGCTGATCTATTGGCGCTGTGCGGTGATATTGCTGTCAGGCATCTCGAGTCTCGAACAACAACTACCCTGAACTGGTAAACAACCTCGAAGCTGACCGGCCGATCTTAAAGATGTAAGAACCCAGAACCGAGAACTGTCAAAGGTTTTGCCATCGAGGGACGTTCAATTCTAAATCCTTAGCCCCATCCGAAGGAAAGATATGCAGTGTAGATTCGAAATCTGATCGACATCTTCAAGCTACACATTAAATCACCCGCAACTTCGTTCATCACTTGGCAAACCAATTTTGTCGGGGCAGCATGTAGCCCTGCATGAACCATGCATTATAACTTCTGTCGCTCGAAATACCCTCCCATCGCTCAATCAAATACTCAACCAATGTCCGGCAGTCCCCCTTCCAGAATTGAAAACACAATCGACTTCACTGACTTCGCGGACCATCGCACAAGGCGCAGAGTCAGAGCTATCCAGTCTTGTCTGCATTGCCATACCAACAAGCGCAAAGTACGTCGTTTGGCCATTATACCGAATCGTTATTTCTTACCATATGCATCAGTGCGACCGAAAAAGGTTGGTTTATCCCTGCGTTTAACTACACAATCCGCATGCGATGACTGTGGTGGACAGGCCATGTCAGAGGTGCATTCAACTCGGCATGGTAGATTCCCAAATTTTCTGGTTAATATACAGACTTGCTTATTTATTTGTAGACGGGACTTTGTATTTATGAAGCAGACGACCCAGATGCTCGGTATTTCCATACCATATCAACGCCTTATCATAAACATTCACGATGTGCTTCCTCAGTCATGATCCCAACGTAGCCGAAACCACAAAACTTCAGAACCGCATTGCTGAATTGGAAATTTTGGTCAGGGAACTGCGCGGTTCGTTCAGCTCCGCACCTTCCTTAAACATATTTTCACAATTTTCCATGTCGTTTGTACAGGCAAACCCCATCCGCGATGGACGAGCGCCTTGGCCAAACGAAATATGAGCGAGCTTTGGCATCCTCGCAGACATTCGCAAAATCAATCGTCGCAGAAGGCACATGCTTATAGTAATAACCCCGTATCGCTGCAAATTCCCGTGAAGATTGAGCCGAATTTTGCCGTGGAACAAATGGGGGACCGTCATGAGTTGTTTCATTCATCAGTCCACCTGTTTGGTGGTTTCAAACAACAGTCCTTGTCGACATGGTGTTCTGCGAATTTCGACTCTCAAGCCTCAGGCGCAACACTCTCGCAGTCTTTTAACTCACCTCGCTCGGGGTACGTCAAGTTGTTGCTGGCGAATAACCACGTCCCGGAATTCATGCATTTGACACCAGAATGTTACCTCCAGATAGCATATCCTGCGCGTGCCTCGCGAACCCATCAACGAGCGCGTTGGTCGAGTTTCTCGCCAGTCTGATTCAAGAAATACTCAATAGGCTCGAAAATCTCCAAGAGCACACACCCAGCTCACGATGTCCCATCTATGAAAAGATCATTGAACTCAGCAACGTTCTTTGGTGAGTAAACCCACACCAGTCTCCTCTAGTCATAATAGCTAAATATTTACGACTTTCAAACGCATAGCAATGCTCTACCACGGGCCGCATTTAACGGACACCCGGACCTCACGACGTCCCGCGACTATGCACTTCCAAGCCTGGCAATCTCACATTCTCTTGAGGGCACGCCACTATGGGGCTCGTCGCATCCCAACGTTGGATACAGTCCATTCTGTTATGAATTAACCACGATTCACTCTGCCGCGGATGACAAATTGTATGTGTAGGGAGAAATCTTCTGAATTTTTTCCTCAAGATTTAAACATCATTCATAGGTGACTGGATCTACTCGTAGCTCTGCACGTCAACACATTTAAACGGCCCAGGTCCGATTTCTTTAACTTACTTTATCCTATCTTACTGCACCACCTTTCCATGAAAATCAGATAATACGGACTTCCAGCCCAGACAATCCTGTAGTGCCGAGAGCGTGGATGGGAATGCAGACAACGTGTAATTTTTTGTTGGCACCGCCTGTGATGGTGAATGATGGAATTCAATCCCCAGGATTCTATGGGTTAGGTTAATTTATTTGTGCACGGTTCTCAAGTTATCTATGTATGCAAACGTTTAAACCGTCGAATAACTAGATATTCAGTGACGCCTACACCTAACATCTCATTCAACTCGAAATCACACTGTAAGAGTGGGAAATGGGTAATTCAACCGCGCAATGCGTTTCATGTGCCGCGGGTTTCACAGTGCCATGAGCTGTGAGCCCTAAGAGCATGACGGCAATATTACCCTTGGGCGTAGCGCCTAGACTCGTAACCAGTCTGGCTACCCAGCACGAGCCTCCGGCAGTGCCACACCTTGTACCAAGGTGTAAAGTAGCCTGGATAGTCACGATCCTATGTACCGCCCAGAACCTTAGATGTTGTATCTAATCTTCGACGGACATTCACCACTTGTACCGTCCTCGTCGGCCCATCGACATGTCTGTGACGCTTGGGATACCTCCCGGAATTGCAAGCACTCTTGGTTATTCACGATATCAACGGGAATATCCACAGGATGAAATTGCTACTGTTGTGATCAAGCAACTTGAAATGTCCTTGCGCTCCGTGAGTCCTGTTTGAGTCCATGCCATGTTACGACACATCTCATTTTTGAGTTTGTTTGTACTCACAGACCGTGCGATAATATAAGTTGAATGGGTATAACGACGTTGCTGGTGGTAGAAACTTTCGCTGAGATCACCATCAATCACTAAAATTAGCCCGGCCGTGTGATCACCCGGAGTTTGGTCCTAAATTTGATAATCTGATGAAGCGAATCGTTTTCCATGTGCATTAGAACCTTGATTGAGCCCTGATCTTCGAGCTGATCAACAGAATTGGACATCCGCCGATCAGCAAGAAGCTTAAATACGTTAACCGACACCGATACACACTAACCGACGTCGATGGTGAAATTAGCACATCAGGATGAACACCCCAACCTGACCTGAGTGGGATCGACGCTTGTATTTAGGATTTCGCTCCCTATCGACGCTTTCGCACAGCCATCGAGGGGATGTGTCGTTTGTGACGATGCGCTCGGAATCCTTGGCTTTATTGTTCTGTTGGCGATTTCATGTATCCCTATGTCCCCATTTCGACAATATTAATACTTAGATCACAGCCCCGTACTACCATTCGTTCAACACACATACAAAAATCCGTATGTTCTGTCATCTAAGGCTGTTGGGAAGGACTTTTAGGTACTCGTCCGATATATTCTGGAATATACTCTCTGTCATTTCAAAATGAATGAATGCCCCAAATAAATTCGATGCACTTGTGCCTCAATTTCAGTCCCAACATCGTGTACCATGGCTTGGCTCTATCACGCGCACCCAAATCCCGCACCAACGATTTTAAGGACATCCTCCTCATTCATGCTCCTTGCTCCTTCATCGGCACCGCAATTCACAGGAATGCACAGATATTCCACCGTCCTCGAAAATCCAGCACATATTACCCAACGAAGGCTGGGGATCTGTTCGGAAAGGTGTAAGACTGTAAGAGGAGATGGGGTGTGATTTAAGATTAGGGTTCTGAGCCGGGGAAAGTGGGGTGTTGGGATGGGGTGTGAATGTGATGTTGCTTGCGGGGGGAGAAGTGGAAGGAGAGAGGATAAAGGTATGACGCCGAGGGATGTGAGGTTTGGGTTCATCGCGAGGACGAATGCGACGAATACAGAGAGTGCTTCGATGTCCGTGGAGGAGAGTGGGGAATGTAATATGAAGTGGAGTGTGCGGAACGGTCGCGTGGAGCCTTCTAATGACGCGAGGAATAACTCTATTGGTTCTGGTATATGGGGAAGGGTAGGAGATGCGACTTTGGGATCGTGAATATTGGGTTGAGCTAGGAATAATGTGTTGTGCTGTGGCGACAGAGATATAGCCACGGGAATGGGCGGAAGAGGTGCCCACAGATGTTCAATCGGTCTATTTGATATTAACGCCGCTGCCAGAGAGGTGCACGGTGTGCGTAGAGATGTAAGAGATGGAAGTATTTCCGCCGTGAGGATTTCTATGAATTCGTCAAGGGACATGTTGTCCGAGATTCCTCGGCATTCAGCAGGGATGGTGGACGCTGTGGTAAGCGATAATTGAGTAATCCCAGTCTGGGCCGCGAGAACGGCCGCGAGTGACCGTGTCGGAATGAACGGAACCGTTAATGCCCGCAAATTCGTGCTGACAATATTGGAATTCGTCAAGACAGATAAAGGGGGTGGAGTGGATGTGACGATGATGAGTGCTTGAAGTTTCGTCACGAGACGGAGTGTCGATGATAGTATGTCCCAGCAGGCTTCGTCTTCAATACAGCCTTCAACGGTGAGTTGGCGTACCAACCTTGCAGTCCTCCCACCGCCGTCACAAGCACCGGAAAAATCCAATGCCGCTCCAACGTCCTTGATATCCTCCTCGCCACAGAGCTTCACAGTTCGATAGAGTTCCCTTTCCGCCTCATACTGCAGAGCGCGAGATGTAAGCGCCAATGCACAAAGTGTCGCGTTGGTCTCCTGGCTACCAGAAGATAATGCGGGGAGATTGGAGATGATATCCGCAACGACTTCGGTTGGAAGGGTTGTCAAAGTTGCAGCATTTGACTGTGAGTAGCCGAGGATGGTTGGGATGTTCGTTATCCATGTGGCGAACATGGTGGTCTGTGACAAGATAGCACCGCGAAGGAGTGGGGGTGAGAGTTGTATGTTAGCGATAGATAGGCAATCCCAATTCCATATTCCACGCACCATAAATAACGACACCACCGCACCTTCTTCCACGCAATTGGAAAACCAGACATAGTTCAACTTCGCAAAATGACATCATTCATACTAAGTCGCCACACTATGACCTCCACGGGTTGGTCCTACTCCGGTTGTTTCAGCTAAAAACCCATCTGCGAAGACAGAGAAGACGAACCCATGCTGACGGAACCTTTTGACGTGGTCATCGTTGGATCGGCAGGGGTGTTCAGGGTCCTCAGATAACAGATGCTTCGGCGACACGTGTCGCGTACGTCATAGCTTCTCCGTTTTCGCAGTCAGTATCCTTGCCTGGTATATGCATTCCAGTTCCGGGCGATGCCTAGGTTTTCAATCTGGACTCTTAAGAGCAGTTTTGACTGCTATCAAATTTTTTTAGCTTTATTTTTATTTTCACAACCAAAGACAAGCACGTAAAGTAAAACGCGAGAAGACCTTCTGTTGCTCACCTTTCTGTCCAACCTTTCAAAGGTCTAGGAGTTGCCATCATTTCCGGAACGATTGTCCAACTGTAGGACCTCCAATCTTCGTCCCCCATGAATCCTACGATCCCTATTGGGATAATGGTCTTGAATGGGATAGGGATCACACTGCATCGTCAAATCGTTGCACCGGTCGGTTCGTGGCTAAGCTTGGCCAACGAGAAGACGCATGTGGAAGGTTTTGTACAAGATTCAAAGAAAAGAGTTGATCATCAGCGCAAGGAAGAATATATTCTGGGCTGATCAGTGGCGCGTTGGAACTGCATTGGTAACCGGTATCAATGGGCATTGCTTCTGAAGGGAAACCTTCAGATATATGGTGGTGGAGAGAATTGGAGAGTGACATACCGGAAGCATTGCTGAAGTTGAAAGCCTCCATTGGCCCTTCGTTGCGTGTATAGGTACTCCCATGGAACGAACTGGATGCCCATTGAGCATCCATGGCGTAAGGGATGGGGTAAGATCCTGAAAGAAATGCTGGGTTCAGGGAAGCTGATATGGTTAGCGATGGACAAGGCCATCATTGAGTTAGTATTATTCGGCAACGAATAGGTGGTTATGAATTACTTACACTGGTCACCGTGTTGAATGTGCTGAAGCATAGATTGCATCATATCTCCGTGCTTTGCAAAGTTCTGGTTGCAGTTGACAAGGTCTTCGTGTGCACGTACATAGCTGCCTTCTAACCGACGTAGGCAACTTGCCATGCTATCCTGCGACTGTCGAAGACGCTCCAGTTTGACTAGCTGGTCTTCGAGTGCCTTGTCATGGCTGGACGGTGAAGCGCGAGGCGCGGTGATATCAAAAGGTGGTTGAGGTGCAGTAATGGTTGGATGTCTCCGCCTCACAGATGTCTTGCGCTTGATGTTTTCCAGCGCATATTTCCGATCAGCATGGAAGTCAGGATGTCTAAAGATCCAGTTCTGTCAACCGAAAAAAAAAATCTGAGATACAAGCATTGATGTCAAGGACGCAGGCTGGTACTGACATGTTCTTCCGGTAGGTCGCTATTTTTAACCTTAAACAGATGGTCACTTTATTGGTAACGATGAGATGAAAGTGTCGTACCTTGTGGAAGTCGTATTTGTTGAGCTGTCGGACAAAACTGGCGAAGTTGGAGTGTCGGAACAACCTTGGGAGTACCGACTGGGTGAACGTAGTTATGTTCTGGATATAATGAGAACGTTCTCCTATTCTTTGAGAGGAATCATCTGTCACCTTCACGACGAATGCGTCACCCTTTGAGGTCCAAGAAACAACAGAATGGAGGCGGTCGTCTTCCAAAATCCTGTGCAATATATATATGCAGGCTCACGATTTAATGGCATAAACATTACGGACCTGTATAGTTTTTGAACGAAATCATTCCGAGAATGCATGTCACCCAGGCTCTCCAGGTCGTTGAATGAGTTAGGCGACGAAGCTGAGACGCATTCCTGCTTCGCTCTGTTCGACGAGAGACTAGGAACCCTTGCGTTTCCTGGATGTGTCGGAGAAAACCAAGAGGGCGGCGGTAGTGCAGGTGGATCGCTGGTGGGCGAGTAAAGTTGGTCCAATGGTTCGTTGTTGCCTGAGAAAAAATAGGATGAGACGTTTGCAGATGCGAGGCAGAATGTGATGATGACCTTGCGAGAAAGGTCGGGGCAAAAAGGAGATATTCATGGTGAGTAAGAAGGTCGGAATATGAAGAAGCTTGAAGATTTTTTGGAGTCCATCGCAGGCAGACGGACAGCCCTTATATCCACCTCCGACTCGGAGGTGTCGTAACCTGACGAAATACTTTCAATCGTGGAGAAACGTCCCTTCAGCTCCCGGTTGGATTGGATAGGCCTTGAGAACTTACATTGAAGAGTGTGTTACTTGGCGAACATCCTGTTCATACAGACCTAGACAGTGATGCGGTGGAGTGACGTAAGGAGCCGGTTCTCGGACGAGATCAGCTGACCGAGGAATGCTGTTGCACAGAGCAATCCAGGCTTTTCGGTCCAGAACAGTGCAGATGCATTCGGAATGCTTTCTCGTGCGTCAGGCAACGTGAATTTATCCTCAAGAGCGTCACATTATGGTCTAAGTGAAATGCAGTAAAGGAGTCTGTATTTTCCCAGAGCGTTCCGGAATGGGAGTCCTCAAGAAATGCCCGAGAGTTTCAAGGGCGGTCTGTGTACTAGTGGCGACGAATTGTATTCCTCGGTGGGATGATGTCATGTCCGTCCATCTGCTGGACTCAATCGACCCTCAAAAAATCCCGAGCATTAGTCGATCATCCAACTCAGCAACAGTCTTTGGTAATTGACCTCCAACGACTTTCACGACTGCTAACAATTAACACCTTCAAATGCATAACAATATTACTCTGCAATGGGCCAGATTTGACAGACACCCGAGCTTCACAACGTCTCATGGCGGTGCATTTGCTGGCTTGGCAAACCCACACGCTCTTGAGGACACGCAATTTTTTGGCTTGTCGCATCCCAAAGTTGGATAGAGTCCATTCATTTCTGGAGTCTCGAAGACCAGGCCACTCGCTGTAATCATCCACTGCATGCATTACGACGTATGAACTCGCGCTGTCTGCGCGATTACCTCCTTTACGCTGACAATCAACTGATTTTGAGCGAGAAACGGTAATTCATGATATTGCAGAAGTTGACTCTAAATCGATCCCTTTCAACTCCTCTTCAGCTCTGACAGGCTCTCCAATCTCCACCTCATCACAACCGTCAGTCTCCCCAACTAATTCGGTAGAATTGGCTGAGGGTTGATACACCGTACGCTATCAAATAATATTTGCAACCTGGCCACATTATATTCGGGGCAAATGGACCTCAACAATTCAAACAATTGCTCCATGAAAACGTCGTAAACTCCTTACTCGGTATTCTGTACTCCTTGCTCGAATTATACCACATATAGCCATCCCGACCGACCAATCCTGTATAGTGACAAAAATATGATCTCGGTCGGCTTCAGAGAGGAACAAGAGACTGTCACCTTGGGCATTTGTGACTCATTCATGTGTTCTGGGAAAATATTCAAATGTGATTATTTGATGGCAGCAGAGTGATTGCGAATCTAACCGATCCTGTTCGAAGCACCACCGTCGCTGGCCCTTGGACTGATCTCATTCTGACCACGTAGGGCATTTGTCGTACCATTGTCAACTGCAAGGCATATTAAACTAACAGTGGCAGGATTGAACGGACAATAATACCGTTGGCTCCGGATGCATTATACAATCGTGAGCGGTCTTCAGGGTCAGCTCGTTAATTCATGTTCGGCCATTGATGTTTCGCATGCTCTGGGTGTGATGTCTTCCATAGAGGTGTCGAAGTACATCTTTTCCTGGTGGTGTGCATGCACCACTTCATTGATCGATCAAGGCTCAGAATGAAAGCACTCACAAATATAAATTATTTGCGCAACTCTTGCAATAAGACTCGCCTCCGATGACGACACCTGCGATTCCATGTCTGAACTCGAAGTACTGGTCTTCGAAAAATCGCCTTGATATTTAGACTTAGCCATCATGCGTCGTAAGATGTACCACTGTGAGCCAGTTCAACAGCTATATTAAGGTCCAGATAATACGTCAGGACCAGGTCTTGGTAAAGGATCGACGCACTGGGGTGTCTCAAAACCCAGGATACGCCTCGGAGACTCACCCTATTCCACTACACTGTAATCACTGCAACAGCTTGATATGTCATATCATCGCATTATGGAATGAATTGAAATTGGAAAGTCTCACAAATCGATTCATGTGAATCGGCGTTGACAGCGGGGTCGCATTGTTCCTTGCCATGCTCCAAACGATGGCACCGAAGCTTGCGACTGCGAGGCCAGAGTTTCTGGATGGCTTCAGACGCAGGCCAGACAGGTCGACAAGTTTGTGACAAGTCTACATCATATTTGAGTAGCTTAGTACAGTAGGAGTCTAAGAAGCGTTGCCATTGCGCCAGCGCGTTCCCGTATGATTGCAGTACCGTCATTCAATCCGCGCATAGTACCGTAGAAAAGTTGATTTCGTATACCGCAAACAGCCAAATAATGGGCAGTCGACGCCCCAGTATCATCCCGAATAATGAGGAGCAGGCACCACAGACAGGAGAATTTAACGTCGGCGCCGCTTAAAATGGCAACCACAGTCCTCGAGGCTCAAGGAGCATCAACAGAACCTTATGGCCAACTGATTAACTCTGTTGTTGGCGTATAAAGTATTATTGTGAAATCAAAACTCGGACGGGATGGCGTGGGCGTCAATTGGGCACGAAGTGTTCCCTAGCTGAAGAACGTCCAAGTCCGTGAGAGCTTGGCAGGAAAGAGGTGAATGCAACTATTTACGCAATTCAAATTGTTCGGACAGCTGGATAAGTAAGAAAGGTGCATACGACTCGACCAAATGCTTCAGTAATTCCCGATTGTCGCTTCTATTAACAGCTTGAGTTCGGAAAACCTCGAGGCATGGTCAAAATGCAACAGACCGGTAAAATTTACAAGCCAAATTTCAACTTTCCGATTCGATCGGAGGAAAAGGTGTGTTGGTTCAAACCACATCGTATTGCAGACTGGTGTGCGGAGTGTCGTTGTGATCACGAAGGTCGAAGGTGCAGTCTGGGCGAAACCCGTTGAGGACCCCGAGACCCCGTCCCCAATAGGATCGTGCCACCGGCCACTCCTTCAAGCACGACACCGACGCGTGCAACCGACAAACGACGCCGACGTCGAATGGCCATACCCCATACCCGAAAACATGCCGGAGCGCGACAGCGCCCGTCGATCCGCGTTCTCGATAATCATGGCCACCATCGACTTTGCAGGGTCCCGATGACCATTCAACACCATTCGTGACTCAACGCCACGCACAATTTGGGACGGCCATTACAGCGAATTCGTCTGATTTAACTGACTGATTAGACTCCTTGCGACACTTTTGATCTTAATGCGACATCCCAATGGCCCTATGTGGATTTTCTCAGGTCGCTTCATGCCAGGCTATGCGACGTTTGGAGGCTCCTATGCCGGAGTTTCTCAGACATTGAAGCTGTGAGCCTAGTCCCGCTCCCAGCGCACAAATATGTGCGAATCCTCATAGTATCCTTGTCTACAATTGCAACATAACGCGGCTACTCGTGATTTTTCTGGTCACTGTCGTTTTTGTGTTGGACGTGTCTGGTACTTGATAGGACTGTCAAAGGATTTTGTACATGCAGTCGGAATCCTAGATGTTGATGGAGCGCACCGAGATGTGACCTGATACCGAGTGGATGGTGAGCGATTTGGCCAGTTCAACTGGGCGGGATTTAATTTGATCATACAGTGCTAATAATATTTTTGGTCGATTATGGACTCACGCATGGTTTCGCCTTGATGTATCGATCAATGTCTTAGGTTAAATCCAAGTTCAAATTTACACATTCTATGTGAACTTCAGCAATTTAGAGATCTCATTCAGCCTGATACGCGAGGATCGCCAAATTCCTGGGAACAAGCCGCGAACTCTCCATTCCAATACGCCAAATGGGCACATTTGTTGCAGACTGGCCCAGGCCCAACTGGTGACTGGGAACGGATATGTCTTCACACGTTACATAACTATCAAAAATACTCACAAGGCCTGGGTCGGTCTAGATTTATGGCACGTTTCCGTTCGTTTCCTTGACATTGGTTGACCACACAAGGATTGCGCTACGCCGATAAAACGGCACATCCATTAGACATGTGATGGCGCGAAGTAGGCTCTGGAGTGCTCCAGATCCAAGGGCCGTGTTATTATGCGTCCATATTCTCGTCCGATGATTGAGGAATGATTCACAGCGCTCACCCACGTACCCTGCTTACCGTAGCGGAACATCACGGCTGTGAAGTTCGGAAGAACTGCTACTAACAGTTATAATCTCAGATGTGATGTTTCACTTTCTGCCGCGTGTGCCGATTCCCCGTCCTCCAGTACTCTTCCGCTCACACCATCTCATATCTTGTCATCATGGCATTGTCTGGGCACTCTTGTATCGAATCGAACCAGCGACACTCTCAATTGCAATCTCAATCTTTGCATTATCTCTTATCTTCTCTGAGTCGTTCATCAAACAATGTCGAGCATCTTGCTGGCACCGCTTCACTTCCCTCAACATCCTATCTATCTCCTCTCGCAACCCGAAACAACACGTCCTTCGCACCTTCCGCATCACGGCCGATGTTTAGCTTCCCAGAGATCCATCCTTCGACTGCTAAGTCTGAAGATGTGGATCAAGAATGTCTTCATCCACCTGCTCGAACAACTCAAGATCTTCTTAAGGACGTGGAGGACTCGTTAGGACCAACGAGTGATTTCGCCAAGAAATTATTCAAGTGAATGACCATTGTATGGCAGCGCCCTGAAACTACTTACACGCATAGGATGCTAGGTGACTCTCGATTTAGTCACGTACTCTCTTGGAATTTGAGCGGTGATGCATTTATTGTCAAGGTGAGGTTCATCATTTTTCACAAGTGATTGTTCTCTGACTTCTTGTTTCAGGACGTGACGGAATTCACCAAGTCAATCCTTCCGAAGTTTTTTAAGCACTCGAATTTTGCCAGCTTCGTCAGACAGCTCAACAAATACGACTTTCACAAGGTTGGGGAAAAGCAGCAACGTATTCAGTCGCCTCTAACAAACACTTCCGCCAGGTTAAAAACACACAGGATAGCGACGGCGGGGAGCACGTAAGTAACTATGCATGTGTCGACCTGCACACTTGCTCATCTACCCCCAGACATGGACATTCAAACACCCCCATTTCCGGGCCGATAGCATTGATGGTCTCGAGAACATTAGGCGCAAGCTTCCTGGACAGCAACCCAAACCGCATAGGTCAGCCTCCAAGCGAAGTGTCGACAAGGTTGCGCCGACTCGTCGCCAGTCTCCAAGCGACAGCGATTCAAGTGAAGACCCACTCGTTCAGATTGAACACCTGAGACGAACTCAAGGCGAGATGATTGATCATATCCGGAATTTGGAGGAAAAATACTCACGTGCCCTCGCCGAACTCGTTACCTGTAATAAGAATATCGCGAAACAGGAAGGAAGCATGCGATCGTTGATCCAGTACCTTCTCGATGCTGAACAGTGTGAGCCTGGCTAATCACCTAAACAGACGATTTTCTGATCAAGCAATTCTGTCTGACTCCTACTTATTAGCTGAAGAGAAGCGGTCACAAATCACGTCAGCATGCACATCGCAACCAAATGTGCTAGCCCCTACGCCGGAGAGTCAGCGGACGATTGAGCCCGACCGGGGTGCGTCTATCTCATACTGAGCTTTGCTGCCTCGCCCATTAATGGCTCTCGCAGACGGTTTTGTCACGACTGGGACATCTGGAGACCTTTCACGCTCGTCGTATGGCGAGCTGCCTCCAAATACCCCGCAGACGCCGCAGTCTAGTGAATCTCGGAATGCACTACCCCTGTCGGATTTTCTGGCGTCGTTCGATCTCGAGCCCAACCTGTACGGCGTATCCAATGATACGACCGCAGAAACTAGCAGCCCTTGGTCATCCGATGTTCAGGCGGACACTCTGTGGCAATATATACCTAGAACAGTCGGAAACGACGAGATTGCCTTTTGGAATGCAGATCAGTTATCCTCCGATGCAGATATCCCCTCCTCGCCGATCGATGGGCCGGCATCGAGTTTTTCAACTTCTCAGAAATCTGACCATATTTCGGTATCGGATATGTCCAGCAAAGCGAGCAAGATCAAGGACATAATATCTAGGCCTGGGACTGCGCAAATTATTCGCGTGCGGGGATCGGCAAACGTACCAAGTTGGGCGATAACTCCACGCGTTCTCCTGGTGGACGACGATGCCGTCATCCGCAAACTATCCAGCAAATTGTTGCAAACATCCGGTTGTACTATCGACTTTGCCACCGATGGGGAAGTGGCGGTGAATAAAATGAACTTGGAGAAGTATGACCTTGTTCTTATGGTAAATGAGTCTTCTCAGAACTAACCGAAAACATATACTGACATACTACGTAGGATATTGTCATGCCAAAGCTCGACGGTGTTTCCGCAACGTCTCTAATCCGACAGTTCGATCTCTTGACGCCGATTATTTCTATGACGAGCAACTCAAATCCTAGTGCGATCATGAGCTACTATAGTCACGGTACGGAGCACTAGCCCACCGCCAAATTTTATATTGATGTTTCATGAAATCTTCAGGAATGAATGACATCTTGCCGAAACCATTTACAAAAGAGGGACTGCAAGGCATTCTTGAAGTAAGGCAACATAATGATTCACCACTATCTCGTACTCACGATGATTGTTCAGAAACATCTCGCACATCTGAAAGTTATTCAGGAGTTATCGAAAGTGCCACGCTCCCTTATTATGTCTGTTGGAGGCACGGTCGTGGCTGGTGACTCCGTCGATGCTGGGCAAAGCTCAGAGACGAAGTTTAGCTCTCTCGCTTCCATGGGACTGGCTCAAGCTGACGAGACCTTCACTGAACTATTACAAAATGCTCGGAATGTCGAAACTATCCTTGGGTTCCAAGGAAAGTCATCGGGTTTGGAGAAGCGAGGTTTGGAAGACCAGTTGGATGATAGACCCAGTAAACGTGGCCGCTTTGAAGCCATCGAGTAGTAAGGAGGTAAACTGTATACCGTCTCGCACAGTCATTCAAAATGATAATGTGATCCCGCGTCAGCTGCCAGAACATAGAATTTACCCTCGACAATGTAGGACGGGATTGCTGGCTTAACTTAATTTGACGTCTGGAACCGCCTTGTCGTGGCTCAGGGTAGTGTCCGACGAATCCCGTGAGTTGCACGACTCTCGTTTCTGGTACTTCGAATACAGACTGATATAGTCGTGATATTTCAGCGAAGCTCAGAGTTAGCTCTGTTTCCCCGAGCAGCGATCCAACAATGAACTAGCAGAGATGAAAATCGTGAGAAAGACTCCTTTGACAAGGTAGCCGGTAGCACAGCACAATCAAGCCATCTTGTGTCATGATCACGAGCGTAGTGTTAGTGGCTACGTATCGAATCCAGTCTGGCTCTCAATTTATGTCGACATTTAACTCAAGACACCACTCAGTTGTGCAAATTCTTGAACTCTACTCCCGGCCTTATCCCTGAATCTTTTTCGCCTCTTGATCGTCACATGTATCAAATATCGCAGTAATGCGGGACGTCTCATAAGACCACTGAACGTTATATCTATATGTACAAGCAATGATGGGTTTCTTTCTTGACGAAGAGTTACTACGAATCTACGATCGGTCATGCGGTGAGGGTTTCGTGGATATGCTGGTAGCTTGAATACTAATTTGTCAGCAACATCCAACAGTCGCTCGATTCGGTGGAAATGAACAACTTCGTTGTCAACATCAGCGGTTTGTAACTAGACGATCTATGAATCCGTTGCACTTGTCCCCTAAGGTGAAAGGATCTGGCCCGGCGACAATTGTCGAAGTCACTACCTTCTTCAACATTAACGAACAGCGTTCTGAATCTCAAGGTCGAGGCTCAAGATGGTTGAAGCTGATGCCCTTTTGACATGTACGCAAGGTGCATTCAATGTCACCGCAATATCCGAACCACACACACGTATCAGGCCGCCTTCGTTTCCGTTCTAGTAGAGTCACCGACAAAATGTCTGCGCATCAGCCAAGCGACACATTAGGAGTCTAAACATATTTGCAGCGTTCCGTCGCAGTAATCGACCATGGAGGGGTCCGATTTTTTTTTCTTTTGCTTTTTTTCCTTATTTTTTTCCACTCAACAGTTCTTACCCTTCTTACACGGCTGCCAGTCCTCACCATCAGAATTCGCGTTTGGCCAGCTAGCACGACAACGAACGTCATATCAACTCTCTTATTCGCAAGACGACTTGGGACCGCAAGTGAGCATCTCACACAAAGATTCGAAATAATAATTTAGTCCTGCGTCAGCTGCTGGGACACGCGGGATGGAGGGCTAGCATAACTTTTTTTTTGTTGACGCGTCGAACTTTGAACAACTTGTCCGTGCACCGTTTCATTTGCTCGTTCACCGCAATCAATCCGTCCTTCGCCCTCCTGTAAAAGAATATGTAAAAATGAAGCACGGTTGCTGCAACATCGAAATGACGGACTCATGCGAGTCTGGTGCCTCGCCTCGCCTCCAGAACTCCCCAGCTCCATCTGGAGCGGGATGACCGGTCGGCGAGGTGATTTGTAGCGATTCGATGCAGTGCATGGTCGTGGAATCACACATGGACAAGCACCAGAAGACTCGAATAGTTGACTGACAGTGCGGAGCGTAATTAGTGAAATAAATTGTTTATGTACAATGACGAAACACGAACGGAGGGTCTGCCTTGCTGAGAACCGAGGCAATAATAAATATATCAGTGACAAAGTCATCTATTCGCAAGCGGAAAGCAAATATGTTTGTTAGACGCACTGTTTCGGCTTTTGAAGTGACCTGGGTTCGGGCTAGGCGGCGCAGCTTGAACCCAACACTCATTTGGCGACCGTCGAGCGGTATCAGTGAATCGGGACAAGAGTCCTTCGGTGATCACATCTGGGGCACCTCTCATCCGATGTATTAGCTTCTACTTGTCGTCTGATATAACAGTTGCAAATTCGGATGCGAAACATCGCGGAAACACGATAGAGAACCTTTCTGATTAGAGAAGATCAGCAAATGCCACGGTTGAGAAAGTGTCCGAACATACAGATCCATGAAAACATTCAGTTCTACCCAGCCTTCAATAATATTTCCCTGACCGTGACGGTTGTTTTCTTTTCTCGGTTTGGCGGCGGTTCCATTTCCTTTGTTGCGGTTGATAGCGACTGCGACCTGATCAATAGCGCCATGATCAGTATTAAGCAAAGATCAAGGGCTTTTCACCCTGCCTTGCTTTTCGGAGGCTAAGGCACCGCTTTATCTTGGCCAGTGGCTGTGGTAAAGGCCAGCCGCGCTTCGTGGCGTCTTTAAGGTTCATACTGGTCTTCGAGCCACCTACGTCATCACCTGCGTATGATTTTGCACAGAGAAATCTGACTTAGAGCGCATACCGAGCTGGGGGAAACCTTCGTCATTGTCTTCACTGAAACACTCCGTTGATGTTTGGTCATTACTTGATGTAATGCCAACATCGCCGATCCGGATCCGCTTCGACCGAGTGATATTGCGTACCAACTGTCGTGGGGCAGTACATCTTGCACATGCGCATTAACTGAGCTCCGACCGGAGTTAAATTCACGCACCTTCCCGCGGCAGCCTTTTGACGCTTGGAGGGGAACGGCTGCCTAATTCGCTATTGCAGTCCAACGGCTCATCGTTTCACGCCGCATCTTGGATGATGCTGGTGTTGCATCAATTAACACGTCCTTCGAATGTCACATCTCGGCCATTTTAGAGCACCTGGCACCTTGTCTCGAACGTACATTCATCTGCATAAGGAATTATGAGTGACATTGGAATGCAGTGCAGTGTGAAACGAACCTTCCATTGTCACACCTAAAGACCAACCTGCCTGTGGGGAGGGCTAAATATTTTGGCTCCGTGTTAACTTCAACGTACTCATATTCAACGGTTTTGACATTACGTGAAGTCACGGTAGAGTTAGCATCCGTCAACTTTTCCTCGTTGGTGTCTTGCTTTCCTTTGGCGTTTTTCAACTTTTTTTATCTCCTTCGCAAGCGGGGATTATTCCTGGATCTGTGTCTCCAGCTATATTTTCCGGTCTTGTGCTGAAATCTCCGAGATGAATGTCTACGAACGGGTTTTTGTGTCGGGGTGCTCGAATATTCTCCCATGAAAGTAGGAGGGATGACACATTGTTCTATTACTGACATAACTAACTCCACGCGGTCTCTTTGCGTGCTTGAAGCCCTTTTTCGTGTGTTTTGCCTTGCTTCTGGCAACATCGAATGAGTGCATGAGAGAGGCACTCGACTGACCACGTTAAGGTTCATGGAGACGGAGTAAACAAAGTACAAACAAGGGCGACGCGCTATGTACGCGGTCGCTTTTCGTCAACCATGGCCCATCACAGTCGTCGCAGTGGTGATCAGAATCTTCGTTGTCACTCGCATGGCGCTCCCCTGGTTCTTTTGTCCTAGATCTATCCAGAAATCCTTATCCGCCTTCAGTCTCACGAACAAAGTCACCACACGCGCCGCTTCTTACCAACAGAAACCGCGCACGCTTTCACGTATCCGACTCTTTCGGTATTGATGCGCTAGAGGGCAATGCACTTGATATCGAGGGCCGATTGGCTACGGTATCTTTTATTCGGTTGCGTAACAGGAATTCGACATCAATTCGGTCTAAACTGGAAACCTTCCTGAACGTTAATGATTGCGACGCACAGCAATTGGACGATGCGTGGCTGTTGACTATGCACAGCTGTCTTGAATTTGAAGGGATCAACCCTTTGACTATTGTGTTTTTGCTATAAACATACCGGACGCTGTTGACTTGTTTGTCTCGAGGTCGGCAACACTGATGCAATCGCGAATCGTACTGAGTTAATTCTTAGTTCTATGACACGTTCGACAGGCGCCACGCTCACATCCTTCATTGGACAAGATGAAGATCTAAAGCGTCCTAATGCGAGAGCCTTTTTTTAGCCTCTCGTTGTGCCAGATTTGAACATTCTTGGACGTTTCCCCGCCAATTTCACGTTCCGCCGCTCAACATCACAGCGGAGTCCAGTCTCCATCAACGATCGTCAGAACCCGCTACACAGCCGAAATACCACCGGCGCTTAAGCCTCAAGCAGTCCTCCTTTCGATGTCCCAGAACTCGCGTGCTCTCCATGCGGCGATCTCGCATTACCCATTTGCTTTACTTTTGACATTCCCACGGATCGCATACAGGCATGCATACTGCATTATTGCAAGGATTTGCTGCTTACGTGCACCTTAAATCTTGTTGTGCTGTCGACCCCGAAATTGAGAGGCAACTTCGATTCCTTCGGCACCTCGCTAGGTGTAGAGGAGGAGTCGGTTGGCAAAATTGAGGTCTTTGGGAACACTATTGCCACGAACTCACTGCGAGATTCCTTGCCAGACATACGCGCGTAATAGGCATCAACGTGGAGTTGCTTTCAGCCAACCCAGCTTTCACTACTACGGAATTCGAAAACACCGGACCAGTGTCCGAGTCTGCATGTAGTGCGCAGCTCAAGATTTACCATTGCTCGCTGAAACTCTTCACGGCGCTACTTATGACCCTGTTGGCAGAGCATGCGTTACTATTGGGGCGAAAGACTGAAACGGAGTTTTCGGTGTTGTCGAGAGTTTTGCTTGTGGCTGTGTTCCTCGGTCTATTATGCTCGTCCGCACTCTCCGGCTACGCAACATTATTGCGTACATTTAATTAGCTCTCCCCGGAAGCCACGCCATGGACGGCTCGGCACCCGATATCGTAACACTTACCCTTCCAAACGCGACCCTGCACACGATGGACATGTGGAGAAAGCAGTGTTCCACTTCATAGGAGCTGGGTTTGTAGGGACGGCGGATGGGTCATCAGAACCGTGCAACACATATGCCCCAAGGAAGCCATTATCTTGGAGATAAGCAGTGCTGACAATATTTAGCGCAAACAATCCCGAAACGCGTACGATCGACCGTCACCACGCACTTGTCACATCCTCCTTACAATTGAAGCTGACCTGATCTTATAAGGATGAGCTACCCTAGTAGAATTATCCCCTCAAAACCAAACCTCCCATTCCCATTGACAAGTCGAGCAAAGAACAATACATGGCTCAAAGATTGGGCACTGTTTCTGAGGACCGACATCGCGAGCAAGAGCTGAAACGCGCTCGAGGTGAGATCGCTTGTGCTGAGTGCAACAGGTGCGTGTATCATTAATGCCGACGCGTTGTCTGACATTCTCGCAGACTGAAACTTCGGTGTGACAAGAAAGTGCCATGTTCTTCTTGCATTCGCCGAGGCTGCTCCCTCTATTGCCCCAATCGTGAGCATCACCTACCTCCGCTGCCATCTTAACGCACTCAACGGACTCCAGGTTGTCTCCCAAGTGGTCAGGGAAACAGGTTCGTCCTATCCCAATCAAGTATAACACGTCATAAACCCTGTTGTAGATATTACCTCGCCGACACGGAGCAGCTGCATCGCAAGCTCCTGGACATGAGCGAGCGAATAAGGCAGCTTGAAGATGCACTCGAGATACAACTCGCACACTCACCTGATCCCCATCCACTCCTTCGCGAAGAATTACTGGCAGTTAAACGAATCGAACTTAACGACGCGGCTGAACGATGGCAGTTGCCTGAGGAGCACGACGCCATGGAGGATTTTGGGACTCTAACTGTCTCAGACCAAGGTGTTTCGCGATTTATTGGACGTACCGGCGAGGCAGAAGTGAGTCTCATGACACGACGCGTGGAGCCAGGCTAACCCCACTTTAGAGTTTACTCATGGCAAAGCTCGATGTTTGTGGTGTTATTTTCACGAAATGCGGTCTCCTAATTTATTGATAGATCGAGAAGGATGTCCTGGACGCATCTCCTGAGGCAAAGGACAGTTCTCCCCATGACAACAGATCGAGCCGTTGGCCATTCAAGACTGTCGGGGTCACGACGGAGGACCACCTTGCACGAATCGAAACTCAGTTACCTCCATGGGAGCGTGCTTGGGGACTTTGCCACACCTATCTGGAACAGTCGTCATGGCACTTGCGTGTGGTGAAGCGACCTCAGCTTATTGAGGAGCTATTAACACCAATATACGAGAGACGAGCGGCTCGTTTATCAATGACTGCCCTCGAGGCTGGTATTCGCAATCTGGAATTGAATAACGGCCATGATTTGGCTCTTTTACTCATGGTTTTTGCAATGGCAGCTCTGGTAGACCTGACTCTCCGACCCTTCAATGAAGAGGCAACACACTTCTACACCCTCGCGCGGTCGGTTGTGA
This sequence comes from Rickenella mellea, assembly GCA_004355085.1. Lineage (NCBI taxonomy): Eukaryota > Fungi > Basidiomycota > Agaricomycetes > Hymenochaetales > Rickenellaceae > Rickenella > Rickenella mellea. The sequence continues at coordinate 181,737 of ML170181.1, forward strand.
CTCTTGAGTCTGCGGCTGAAAGCCCTTCTCTGGCCGTGGTGCAAATCCTCACCCTTATGACTGCTTACTGTGAACTGTCGGATAGCATTCAAACAATGGAGCGCGCTTTCTCCACGTCAAATTTTGCCAGCATCCTGGGCGCCACCGTGAGTTGTTTGTTTATTTGTGGGCTATCTATTCAGTTTCGTTCCCGAACAGATCGGCTTGCGTAAGTCACACCACAATCCGCATTTGTTCATGAGGTTAGAGTTTCGGCTGAATTGATCATTCCCTAGATCGGGACCCGGCACGATGGGCTCTAGAAGATAAATTGATTCAAAGACGTAGGGATGTCTTTTGGCAGCTTTTCACAGCGCAGAATTGGCAGGTAGGCAATTCGCAATTTTTTACTCTGCAGATCGATGAGTTTTTTTCCAGGGACTGGCCAGCGGGCGACCGATGATGTTCACGTTGCGCTCCGCAGACTGTCAGTTTCCTGTCGATGACGAGGAGACAATCGATGAGAATGGAACTGTCCAGATGGGCTGTGAGATGTTATTCCACCACATTCCGCTTCGATTGTCTCATTTTCTGAATCTCAGGTCGGCGGTGGATGTACCGGTTTGCCAGAGACATTCTTTATGATGTCAATATGCTGTCGTGCTCGATCGGCGCAATCAAGTACTCCGAAATACTTGAACTAGATCGGAAAGTCCGTGAAACAGTCATTCCAAAAAAGCTCCAGATCCCCTCCGCCGGTTCGGACTGGAAAAGCGACGGATGCGATATTCTGGAACGACTATTGCCTACGTTATGGGTCGACACAAGTAAGTATTCATTCCTGTCCGGACATTACAGACCGTCTCAGATGGCATAGCCATGATTTATATACACCGCAGTTATTTCGCGAAGGCGCTGCTTGATCACCCCACTGCCCCTCTGCAGAGCCCATACGCATCGTCGTTTTTATCGGCTTGTCGCAGTTCCATGTCATTGCTAAAGATCGCCAGAGAGCACTACGAAGCGTCTTCAAATCATATGGTGCGGTCGTGGATGCTATGGAAGCATATGTTTTCAGCTCTAGTACGTGGAATATCTCTTCGAAAAAAACGAACTCTGAAAATCGCCCCACAAGGTTGTTGTAGGGACCATCGTCATCCGAGATCCTAGTTCCAACATGGCACCATCGGCCCTCACCGAGCTGACATCAGGCGTCAACTTTTTTGAGAAAGCATCACAACATGCGGAATGGGGAAAGCGCACCCATGTACGGATGATAGATTTCACAATGACCGAACATTGACCGATCTTTCATAGTCTGTCTTGGTATCATTACGAGACAGTGCTGTGAGCGCGTACTCTCAGTACCGAGGTGACGATTCTGCAATTGGTCGAAATCCAGAGACATTGGGAATCCCTTCAACCTCATCAACTGACCAGTGGGTCGATGAGTTGGCCATATTTGGGGGACAAACTCTCTTGATGACGAGGAAAACACATTCGCCTCACGTTCCATCAACTGAAACATCACTCACGTCAAACCCCACTCCTTCATCATCGAACGTCGCATCACCGCCGTTTCCGTTATATCCCACCCAAGGCACCCCTTTGGATGCATATCCCACTCCGCTCTTCGCAACCTCCGGACTCTCAGACGAATTTCTCCAGTCACCTGTGCCAACGAACGAACAAGGTTTCGCGGCTTTCCTAGCGGCCCATCAAACAACGAACCCACCCCAACATTTCTCTGCCGGACAACAGGATTCCAGGCATATGCAGCTGACAGGCAGAAATGAGCATATTATGGAATACGGAGCTGGGACCTCAACACATGATACTCAGCCATTAGAAGCACCGCCAATGTTTGATTTCCCAGGCGTCAATATCCTCCCTCGGTCGGAGGAAACCATGGCTGTCGAAATGGGCCTAACTCTTCCGCGTATGGATTCAGGGATGGAAGAGACATGGGTGTCTTTTCTGCGCCATTCTGGGTTGACGATGCCTCCCGATGTTCCACCGAATGACAACTGAAATCTTACCTGGATTTGTCATAATCATGATTATGGAATTCAGCTACGACTCAGGTGTATTATCCACGCGTGTTCCTACCGCATGCCATTGTAGGACATTTGCAAATTTTCAGCGTCATAGACATCCACTGGATAAATTGGACATTCCGAGTATTTATATTTTTCCTTCAAATTGTATTTAAACAACATTCGATGCATCAATTAACCAGTAAAGACAACGGGGCGGAGGAAATATCTAGTTGGTACGGTGCCTATCATGGTCCTCAAACGCCTTGCACAACTCGGGGATAATTCTGACGATAACTTTTGTATCGTGCAACTTCAGTGTCTAAAATAAAGTATGCAATAAACGGAATCTCGCCATGGAAAAAGCGGGAGCGTGAATTGCCAGAACATCTGGGTTCTCTCCCGAAGCCAACGAAACAGAATTTACAAAATGAGTACATTAGAGCACGGGAAGCTAAGGCGGTGACTAGCACAGTAGAGACACCAGCTTCAATTGCTGACCCTAACGTGAGAGTTGAAAGACGGCAGCTTCTTAGTCCATTTCGTAGACTGATAAAATTGGGCGGAACGCACACCATGTTAGGCTTATAAGAAACGCAAGCAGGACCACCGGTGCAGTATATTGTGCATCTACATTGTATGAAGGATTTGTATCTGCCATGGGATGCAGAAATTTTTGTCCCTTGAAAACGCCACTCGCAAGTATCTTGCATGCTCAGATACGCAATCTGTGCCCCCAAAGTATTCACCGTAACATTTCCCACCCAATAGTCACAATGCTCTCAAATCCCGACGTCCACGTATTTCTACTTGTATTATCGGACGACGATCTCACAGCGAATAGGTGGAGATGAAAATCGGGCGTGGTACTCCTTTGGCGCGGGGTCGTTTTGACTCTATTTCGGCATAACCATCCCATGATTGTTGTTCTCCTTCACGCTCAGGATACCAGCCCCACTGCGATACATATGAAGGCAAAACCCAACACCGTGCCGACATGGGGCTGCGGTTTGTTGAGACTAGATGAAGTTGTAGGTCCTGACGCGATTGTAGTCGGACCTGGTGGTGCGGTGATGATCGCAGGAAGGGAGGTTCCCTGACTCGGAGAGCCCGTAGTAGGCACAGCTGGTCGGGACAGCGATAAGTGAAACGGTTCCGTCTCGGTGAACGTCGTCGCCGCCGTAGCGTCTTGGAGTTCGTCCACGCAGAACGCGACAGTGGTTGATTCGACTACGCAGCCAGCATTGAGTGTGAGAGACGCTCCAGGGATGTTTGCGATTTTGGCGATGGCAGTAGCATCTTCGATGAGGGTTACACAATACATATGTTAGTCTCACGAATGAGCGAACGAAATAGGAGGAAATTAGCGTACGGGTATAAGAGAGTGCGCCTGTGGCACCATCGACTGCCCAAGTCGTTCCTCCGGACTCCGTTCCTGTCGCTGAGGCATGTAATGGGAAGCCATGAAATCTGACCGGGAATAGCGACGCAACCTGTCCGTGAACCACTGTAAAATCTATTCAGACAACGGGGATCTAGAGTTTTTTCATGTCCGAGACTCACAAAGGAGGCAGCCAAGGATCGAAAGCACAAGGGTGGTCGATAGCGCGGTGTTCTGAGTAAGATGGGCGAGCCTTTCTTCCGATAACAGCTGGCTATTTATCTGCCCATTTGGTGCCTGAAAAGAAGGAATTTCTTTCGGTCGTTACAGGTCCACAAAGCGGCGATTTGGCGGAGATGCACTGAAGAAATCGCGCAGAGAAGTCGGCGTCACGAGAGCCTCACGCTTCAACTCGCTTCTTGATGCTTTGCATCGTCACGTCTTGAATACCAGGAACTTGAATACAGATCACGGAGTTGAAGCTGTGCGACGTGCAGTGTAGAGGTTGTGGACTTTGGCGCAGCGGAATAGGAGGATAGGTGTAGGTCTTCTGGATCATCAAATGCAGTAAGTGAATGGCTATGCAGGTATCCCTCATCCGGTAATCTCACGTGGCTGCTTTTCTCAAGCCCTCACAGCCACACAGTCGTCGACATCGCAAGCTGGCAGACTTCAGCGACACTCAATATGTTGGTCAATCATTTCCTTGTCCGATGACATGCTTGGTCTGCGTTATGGCCACAATCGTGACAGCAAGGACCACGCCACGCGTGAACTTTCCGCCTGCGGAGTTTTCACTGACTGCTGGTGCTGGCAGAACGAACCAGCGATCCTCTCGCGCAAGGTCGGAATCACGGCCAAAACATACGAACCACGTTAAACGGAATGGCTACAGCCAGTATTGACGAAAGTAGTGTCAATTACGACGTAGGTCGTTGAACGCTCTGGAGGTCATGATCTCTGGCAAGCGACAAAATAAATTCCGATCTGAGCTGGTCCAGTGCTGGAATTGACTAATTGTGTTAATCATAAACTGTAGGTAAAATCCTTTCTGTTCAAGTCAAAACACTCCGAGGACGCTTCCCTGGAGTAATATCTCAGACGGTCATTTAACAGTGATTTCGCTAAGGAGTATCCGAACCTCTCCTGCGTTCAGAAAAACAACCCATATTTTAGCATGTCGGACGATGACCACTGCTCCAGCTCAACATTTTTTGTCTTTACAATGATGGCAAAATTCTCATCTGCGACGACAAGTGAACTCGTGATAATGGAGTGCGTCTTGATCGCAGTTTCGGCTGCGACAATTGAACGGCGATCTGCGGCATGCAAAGGTCGATGTGTATACAGAGTACAAGCCTGTGTGAAATCACAGTGCGGCTCTGCACTTGGCACTGCACAGGTTCACCCCTTCAATTCCATCGCCTTAAGTGCCAGCGTGGTGGGAGGTCGAACGGCACTGTGACAACGCCGCGAGCCTCACACAAACTCCCCGATATTGCATTCATGTCGAGCTCGAAGAGTGACGAATTGATGGATGGCATGTCTGCGAGATGCATTCAAGTCCTCGCAATATCTGGTCTTCTCTGTGCCTAGTGTCAAATCTTGGCTTGGCGAACTTAAAACTCTCTTCTTTTTGGCGCCCAATGGGCAGATAAGTAGCCAACTGCTATCGGGAGAAATGGAGCGCAACACCACGGCGCGCGGAGCACGATGCTACTGACCACTCTTGGTCTTGCAATCCTTGGCTGCCTGCCTCGTGAGTCTGTCAATTGACGCCTCTCGGTTTTCATTAATATTGTCTAGAAATTTTTACATTGGTCTATGGACACGTTGTGTCGTTGTTTCCTGACGGGTTTCAAGGCCTTCCATTACATGCCTCACCGGCAGGAACGGGCATAGACGGAACGACTTGGATCCTTGATGGTGCTACAGGCATAATCTCCTATACGCGTACGATTACCTTTTCGGTTCCATATTCGTAAGACTAAACAGATATTGCGCATCACAGTAACCCTGATCGAAGACGCTGCTGGTATCAAAGAAATTGCAATCATCCCCGCAGCTTCTCTCACAGTTATAGCGGCCTGTGTAGCCACGTCGACAGATAGTATTCTCTGCCTGGAAGACTTCCAAGATCCCACTTTGACGACGACCTTCACCGAGACACTCCCATTTTCCCTCATTGCTGTCCCGACTGGCACCTTCCCACCATCCGCGGTGCCTACCACCGGCGCTACTCCGCAGCTATCAAGTTTCTCCTCGGCGACAGGACCCTTGAACACACAAGGACAGGTTACCGTCTCGACCCTCCCAGCGCAGATCACCCCTCCACCAAATCGAACAACAATCTCACCGGCGCCAACGACATCGTCTAATCTCGGTCAAAGCGGCACACCGAGATTACTCGTCCCCGCAGGCACGGTATTAGGCTTTGTTTTCATTGGCATCGCGGCGGGTTTAATGTCCTGAAATGATATGTTTTCTTGATACAAAGTGTTGGTTTGATCCTATGGATTCGACCTTGGAATTATTATCTGCGCTCTCTGGTCATTACCAATTACACGAATCATACCGTCTAGTGACTCCTCAAGCGCTTTGCATCCCTCAGGTACCCCAATTTGTCTGATTTGCGTGCGCCATTATTGCGGGTAGCTCAGCGCTTACCCAGTGATCGTTTACCGCTGATGCAATTCGCGCACGCCGTTTATCGGCTCGAAGATTGCTTCTCGAGGAATGACATGCACTTCAGGGAGATAAAGGTACGATCCATGGACGATGGGTCACCACCCTGAAGCGACGCTAGTGGAAGAGACCGCCAACTTCTGCCTGCAACATGTCTTTATCGAATTTTGTGTGGTGAAGACCGTTGAAGAAGACTCTTTCTTGGCTGTATAGAAAGCACAGTTGGATGAAAGGAGCTCGCGGACCCCAAAGCAAGTCACCTCTTCCGTGTGTGTCCATCAGGTAGCGGTCCTTCACGAACCTCCAGCTAACTTCACGGCTCCTTTGGAGTCCTTAGCCTGTCAATGAAAAAATGCTAGGAACTCCTGTCATGCAGGTTGGGATAGAATTAGATGAATCTCCTAAAATTGGAGGTGTGGATAGTTCGATTGCGATTGTATGCTTGAAGTTCGGCGTCAATGATGTGGTTACGTTTGTTGTTTGGCACCGGCAATCAGTCCAAATAATCCCATTGAGTCATATACGCATGGTGAGCCGAACAGGTCATATATTGCAATGTCGGACGCAGACCGCTGCTCCAGGCCGCCGACTTACTTTCCAACTGTCGTACGTTGCTCCACCTGCGAAGCCTAACCGTATCAGTGGTGCATTCTCTTGAATCTGGGCTGTGTCATGACAGTCGAACGTACTTCCAGACTGGCCCTTGTCTGGAAGGTGTCACCCAACCTGGACCGTTGATAGTTCCCAATTGACATTTTGGCGTCTCACGCTGCGTACTTGAGGGCTGGTGTTTTTGATTTTCTACGCCAACATGGATAGATCTACTTCTCGACGAACCAACTCGACTTCGTCTTCTCCCCCTACGACCACACGATATCATGGAGCGCGCTACCGGTCCCCCACAACTCCAATAATTCTCCCGACGTCCCCACCTTCTGCACTCTTGACTCCAGGGCGTTTGCCTGATGTATCACCGCCTGTTACACGAGTCCCTGTCATTCCAGATTCTGATCATACCTCCTCGTCACCATCGATTTCATCTAATGACTCTTACCAAACCAACACCACATCATACCCCACTATGGTACCCATCGAACCCGTAAATCACATATACGTCACACAGCCTACGTGGGTGCCTCTGCCGACAGCACCCGTGATTCCAGAGGAAGTTCCGCGTCAGACCAATACGGCTCTACCTCAGACCTACGGTCGCTTGGTTCCATCAGGGTATGATCCCATTCCCCTGCCATCAGAAAAACGACTTGAAGAGATTTCGAAAGGCCCATACCATCTCCGGAGTCGTTTGTTGACTGACCCAACCCCTGGCGCTGTGGAACATTTCGCAGATGGAGTGGCGCGCTTCATGCTCCGTCTTCTCTTTCTAGACATCCCGCATGTTTACTTCAAGCGCGTTTTTAAGCTCGCCGCCACTCCTCAAGGTCAATCCGGCGGCCGCGGTGTAGTTACGCGTACAAATCCGGTGACATCTCCGGTGGCACCTTCCAAAGACGAATGGACTACGTTGGTAGAGTCAACCATCAAAGAGTGGGAGACGCTTAACATCCTCTCTGGACTCACCTTCAGGTCAGTGTATTTCCCCTACATTACTTATATTATGTGCCAATATGCTTCACAGTGCTGTTCTCACAATGCTCCAGTTTGATAACGTCAGAAAAGGAGCGAACTCTTATGTTGCCGCTGTCATTGCTCTTACCTTCGCGTTTTGGGCGTGCATATTGGGCTGCGTCTACATTGTGCGCTTTGTGTCAATGAAGACCCCGGACATGGAGTATTTTTGGATGAAGGTTCGCCTTATCCATCGTTTGTTATGGGACCAAGTTCACTTCATGGTCAGGAAGCGCAAGAGTGGAATGTGAACAAATATTTTAATATGTGGCTTCTACTAGCCATGCCAGCCGTAATGGCAGCATGGTTCGTTTAATTGATGCTTCTTCAATGTGTTCAGAAATAATCGAGACATGGATTATAGGGCCGTCATAGCGTTATGGTTTGCGATTCTGGCCATGACGTTTCCGGGCAATAATTTAGATAGCACACCAGTTCTTTCAGAACGTGCGCAGGTTGCTTCGTTTGTCTCCATTGTGGTGATCCTTGTAATCGGGTCCATATGCTGTGCCCGCGCACTGTTAATGTTTCAGTCGTGGGAGGGACAAAAACCCCGAGAGAGATATTTTTGGGCTCCCTATACCACGACATCTCAAGGTTTTCCCGTGGCCGAGAAACATGAAGGATATAATGGCTCTCAACATTACACCACGACACTTCATTAATTCATACTCTTTAAAACAAAACAATGTCGCATCTTCAAATTACTCTGTCCGTACGAATCCTAACGTCTCAAATCGGTTGGCGAGTTATGGCTTGTTCAGTCGGATACTTTTAAGGGGATCGGTTCAAATCCGAGTCTAATGTTTCGTGGTCCGGTTCTGAAATAAATTAAATGCCTTTAAAGCCTCTGACAACAACATCGTCTAATCTCAGTCAAAGCGGCACACCGAGCTTACTTGTCCCATGCAGGGAGAGTATTGGGCCTTGTTCTCTTTGGCATCGCAGCGGATTTAATTTGAAATGATATATTTGTTCATACAAAGCGTCGGTTTGATCTATGAATGCGACATCGGAATCATTGTGTGCGCTGGTAAAACTGCTCCTAGCCCAAATTCGGTGGTCTTCTTGAGCAACTCACACGATTTTGATGCTCGCGTATTAATATTGACGTGAGGCGCGTCGATTACGCCGTAGGCAATTCCGCACGATTTCGTTAAACATACGTAGGCCATCGCCCCTGGCGGATGAAAAAATAGATGTGACACCATGTTATAGCTAGAATTGACTAGGTACGTATGGTAATCCCAGTCATACAAGTCAAACCACCTCTGAGAACGATGCCTTGCTAGTGAGTAATTTCCTGTGCGTTTATGTAAGTGCCCAAAAACCGATTTTGCCAAAGGGGCTACTGGACCTTATGTTGAACCGAACAACTCACATATGTGGCCATGCCAGTCGGAGACCACGGCTCCAGGTTGACTTTCAAGTTTCCTTCTAAGAACCATGCACGGCTCCACAGCCTAACGGAATTGGTGTTGTATCGTCTTGATCCTGGGCTGTGCAATGACAGCGATTGTACTTCCAGACTGGCCGTTGTCTGAAAAGTGTCACTCGACCTGGACCGTCGACGGATCTCAAATGGGGTTTTGGTGTCTCGCGTTGCGTATTTTAGGATCGGTAGGTAGCTGTTCATTTGCTATGCTAATATGGATCGGTCTACCTCTCGACGAACCCGCTCATCTTCGTCTTCTACGCCACGTTATCACGGAGCAGGCTATCACTTCACGACGGCTCCAATAATACCCCAAACGTCCCCGGCTTCGACAAGCTCGACTCAACAGTGGTCATATGATGGTATATCGTCGCCAGTTGTCCGGGTTGCTGTTATTCCAGATTCTGATCATGCACCCGCTTCACCATCGACTTCATCTAACGACTCGTACCAATACCCCTATACCATGCCTTACCGGCCTACTTGGGTGCCTCTCTCTACCACCCCTGTGATCCCAGAGGACGTTCCGGGCAGGACCATACCTCAGACCTACGGTTATTTCGCCCCATCGGGATATCATCCCATTACCCCGCCATCACAAAAAATACTTGACGAGGTTTCGAAGGGCCCATACCATCCCCGGAGTCGTTCACTGACTGACCCAACTCCTTGCGTTCTGGGATATGTCGTAGACGGACTATCGCGCTTCATCCTCCGTCTCGTCTTTCTAGACATCCCGCATGTTTACTTTAACCGCATTTTCATACTCGCCACCACTCCTCGGGGTTGATATGGTGGCCGCGGGGTATTTACAAACACAAATCAAGGAACTAGAGCAACACCTCAGTGCTGCGAAGATGAGTGGACTTCCTTAGTGAAGTCAATGATCAAAGAATGGGAGACCCTTAATATCCTTTGTGGTCTCGCTGTCGGGTCAGTGCATTCGCCTACATTTATATATTCTGTACTGAGCCTTTCACAGCGCTGTCCTCACAATGCTCCAATTGGATAATGTCACGAAAGGGGCAACCTCCTATGTCGCTGCTGTAATTACTCTTGCTTCCGCATTTTGGGCGTGTGTATTGGGCAGCGTCTTCATTGTGCGCTTTGACTCCATGAGGGCTCCGTTGATGGAATATCGTTGGATGAAGGTTTGCCATTTCTACCATTTTGTTGTAGAACCAATTTGAATGCCTGGACAGGAAGCGCAAGAGTGGAATGTCAATAGGCTTTCTAATATGTGGTTTATAATAGCAATGCCTGCTATATGGGCAACATGGTTCGTCCGATCGATCCTTTTTATATTGAATATAACCGAGGCATGGATTAAAGGGCCGTCTTCGCATTATCGGTTGTGATTCTCGCCATGGTTTTTCCAGGCATAAATGGAGACAGCCCATCAGCTCTAACAAAATCTGCACAATGGGCATCATTTTTCTGCGCTTTGCTGATCCTTGCAGTTGGTTCCATGGGGTTGATACTTGCTCTGTGCATGTTCCATTCGTGGGGAGGTCGAGAAGTCCCAAAGAAATTCGTCTGGGTCCCATATACCAGTACATCTCAGGGAGTTCCGGTGGCAAATAAACGTGAGTGATCTAATGGTCCTCGGCTTTATGCCACAACACCTCATAAATTAAAAAATTTCACTTTATAAATTTGTGCAGTCCATATGAATGCTAACATACCAAGTCAGTCGGCGAGTTCCTTATGCCTTTGTTAACTTTAAGTGGATCGTGGCGTACGAGAGTAAATCAAAAGTTCCGCACCCCAGTGTGTTTACTGCGGCACAAGGATATTTTTAAATTTTATATGCCTGACGCTTCTGACCATTTTTCTAGTGGCGGGCTAAATTCCAAATGCAAGCCATCATCATACAGAGAGAATTTGTAGCTCCGGATCTGGTCATTGATATCCACCATTCACCCCGTTATAATGGCCAGCTTCGGGATGACTTTCTGATTGATTGAGACAAACCCAATTTCGTTTAGTTGCCGACTTAAGAACCGTGATAGGCCATCAACTGGAGGACGCACGCGTGAAATCAACGCTTGACACTTTCAGGGTCTGCATGCCCCGTGTCGATGAAGAATAGACTTGGGAGGAGCAACTCTTCCGGCAAGATTCCACACGTTTTCGATTATTGGATGTTGGATGTGTCAACTATCGCCACGCGTGGCGCCTTGCGGCGTTGGTCAATGATATTTCCATGTGTTGAAGCAGTAGAGATTCTTTAGAGTGACAGTGCGGTTGATCGACCAGTCGGATACTTCGGGAGACTCCAATTTGTCTGCAAAGATGAGCAGTGATTTGAATCAGCAGAAGTGAATGTGAAGAACGCGAGCAGGGTTGGCCAAAATCACATTCAGTCTCATCTGCATGTCCCGTAAGTTCCCTCGTAATTGTTCCCGTGAGTCTCCAATAAGATATACAAGGATGCTGACAAAACCGGACCAGACACCATACGAGGCAGACGCGAGAACTGCAATTCATTTTTGCGTCCATGGAAACATTGAATGGTTGCGGTTCGCAAAATAGAACAACCTGAGGATCTGCGGGAACTTGAAGGTTAAGATTAAAGAGTGCAATTTTGCGACAAGTTACTGTGAAGCTCGATTCTCCAAGATGACTCCAACACTATTGTGATCCTCGCCAATAGACGATAATTATTCTATCCAAACCATCGCGCACCTTCCCACGACGGCGAAATTCTCATCTGCGAAGACTTTCACCGTGACGATTGACGTACCTGATTTACTACAGATTGGGCTGATACGATTGAGCCGAGATCTGCGCCGCACAACGGGCGATCATGTGTACACAAAGTGCAAGCCGTGTGAAAACTCACACTGCGACTTAAGCTCTGCACTAAACAGTGCACAGGTTCAGTGCTTTTCAGCTTCAGTATCTTCCTATGCGCCAGCATGATGGGGGGTCGAAAGGCGCTGTGAGGGTGTCACGAGCCTGTTTACTCACGCAGATATCCTGATACGGTATTCAAGGTCGAAGCTCGAATTGCTCGAAGTCTGATGTGTTCGTGACGTGTCTGCGAAATGCAATGCATTCAAGTCCCCGAAATATCCATGCTTCACGGCGCCTCTGTCAAAATCGCAGCCTTGCGGACCTAAAACGTCCGAACAACATTTGTTCTTTTTGACGCTCAGACGGCAGATAAGTAGGCAGTTGTTATCGGAAGAAAGGGGGCAGGGCACCATGCTACGGAGCCCCCTTGTTCTTGCGATCCTTGGCTGCCTCCCTTGTGAGTGTTGAAATTGACAAAGGCTCTCCATCTTCGTTGATATTGTCCGGAAATTTTGCAGTTGTTCATGGACAGGATGTGTCGTTATTCCCCGTCGGGTTCCAAGGGCTTCCATTACATGCTTCAGCCGCGGGAACGGGCATAGATGGAACGACTTGGGTCCTTGATGGCGCTACAGGCGTAATCTCCTATACTTGTATGCTTAACTTCCTCGCTTTCATAGTCGTTGACTAAACCGATATTGCGAATCGCAGTAACCCTGATCGAAGGTGCTGCTGGAGTCAGAGATTTCGCCAACATCCCAGCAGCTTCTCTCACAGTTATAGCGGGCTGTGAAGCCACGTCGACAGATAGTATTGTCTGCATAGAGGACTTCCAAGATCCCACTGTGACGACTACCTTCACCGCGACGTTCCCATTTTCCCTCATTGCTGTACCGACTGGCACTAACCCCCCATCCGCTGCGCCAACCACAGGCGGCCCACCGAGTCAGGCCACTATCTCACAGCTATCAAGTGTCTCGTCAGCGACATTACCCATGAGCACACAAGGTCCAGGACAGGTTACCGTCTCGACCCTCCCAGCGCAGATCACCCCACCACCAGCAACAATTGCACCGCAGCCAACGCCGTCTAATCTCGGTAAAAGCGGCTCACCGAAATTACTCGTCCCCAATGCCGACAAGGTGTTGGGCTTGGTTTTCCTTGGAGTTGCAGCGGGTTTAGTTTCTTGAGCATAAAGGAGAGGGGTTGACAGCGGGGTGCATGGCATGGGATATATATATATTTGTATACCAAAGCGTGCTGATCTACGGATTCATCGAATCATTGTTTACACGGATCGTTAACATTTACACGACTCACCAGTTACTCTCACAGAGCGGCTCCTTAAAGTCTAGTGCCTCCCGTAAGTGCACCTTTCCGTCCCACTGGGTATTGTTTCCTTCCAACTCGTCATATCTGCGTACATCATCATGTCGATCACTGAGCCGGCTCGACGGGACTATCTGAGTGGCGATAACGGCAGTTGATACAGGCCGCGCACGCAGCTTCGACGATGCGGGGTATATCACAATGCTTCTTGAAGAACACCAAGCACCTCAGAGAGAGAGGTACAACACCAATGGCACGATCCAGAAAATAGGAGGCGGTGATGGAGTGTAGTATGATCAAGCGAGGCCACAAGGAAGTGAGAGGTGTCCACCTTCGGCTTGTCACATTTTGCGGAAGTCTTGTTTCTGAAATAATGTAAGCGCAACAGGATGAATCACTGGAAGAATTTCAGCAAGTTTTGGGGTTGTACGGAATTGGTTGAAATGCAAATTTCCGGTTATCGCCGGTTATCATTACGTTTGTTGTTTGACACCAGCCACCAGTCCAAACACATGCTCGAATTCCAAATTGACGTATAAGGCATTCAGCACCTTTACGCTCGCACCTGACTGACTACATGGGTCGGTTCTTAGAACACTGGAATGGAGATCAAAATACATCATGCAAACTGCACAAACAGAAAAGTCAAAAGGTTGGACAAAGCCGTGGTGCCACGCTCTCAGCCTCGATGGTTCGTCCAAAGATTACCGAACAGTCAACGTCTGTTGGAACCACTGGCCGCATGCCTGGATAGAAAGTAAGCAACTCCACACTTCACCGTATTTTATCAGTCGTTCCGGTTAAATTCGACACGGTGATCGCGAGATGCGTTGCGATTGCCGACATATTCTGTATCTGAAATTTCACGGCACAAAATTGTCTTTGCATCAGCCATATGACAGGTTAGGTGTCTAAACGCATTTTCCAGCGTTCCATCACCGTAATCGATGAATCGTCACTTGAAGACCCCCGATTTCCTTTCCATGCCTTTCCCTTTTGTTTTTGCCACCCGACAGTTCTTACACTGACACACAAATTTTGAAGTCCCAATTTCCTTCGATCATGGTGCCATGGCTGCAGTGCTTCCGTTGGGCAACCTGGCAACTTCTACGAGGGGATTCCAGTCTACACTTCATACCCGCTTCACGCCGTCCTTACGCGAATACGACAATTTCAAACTTCCCTCCTTCTTTCGATCATGAATTCGCCCCTTCCATTCGTTCACATCGTGAAATGTATACCGCAAGACCACACCTGACATTCGCATGATATGTTCGAATTTCAATCTTGTTACCGGTTTCGGTCACTGCACCATGACAACCGTGGTTTCCTCGCTCTATACTCCTAGCCTAGCTTCATTAGCAACGGCAGTCTTTCTATCGCTTATTGGAACGCAACGCGGCATACTGTACCATGAGAACGACGAATGGTTTAGACGCCAGTGTGCCTCGGATTTGTTTCGAGGCGACTTTGCCGTCCTCACTGCCATCTGCTACTGATTTCTAATTGGTTGCCTCAATGCGCAGTCGTTACCATCAGAGGTTAATCCCGACGAAGTGACGTCGCCGTTAACATCGTGGACCCGTGATCGGACAGGCTTCGGCACTTTCACCAGTATGCATCAAGGGTCAGGCTCGCATCACTGTCTCTGAGCATCCATCAAATCTCCCAGACGTCTCGGGTTACCTCGGTGCTGTTCCGTGAAGAGGGAAGCGCGATATTCAACATATTATTCAAATTTATCCGGCCACCTCGAACATATAAATCAATGGCTAGGCGTGCTGAATTACTTCACCCCCAAATTCGTTTTCATTCGGGTGTGCTTCTTCACAGGTACTGGATAGTAAGTGTTCGGACAATCATTCTTCCATTGATTTAATCTTAGTCTCTCCCTCTTGTAGCCTTTTAATCTTCGCATTTCAATCAACTACTACAGTCTTGATACATCGATTTACCGATAATTCATATCCCATCATGATCGTTCATTCACGCCATACAATAATCATTCAATATGCATCCCAACACCGCCGTCCTTCTCCTCGCTCTCTCTGCAGTCACTCCCGCTCTTTCCGCTCCGCTGAGCCTTGGCTCTCTCGGCTCTCTCGGTAAAGAAGTTGGGAAAGGTCTTGCCTCCGGTAGCGCTCTCGGAGGAGTCGTCGCAGGTATCGAACAGCTCACCGGTTCCAGCTCTACCACCACTTCGTGAGGAAAATTGTATCCGTATGCTTGACTTACCGATGACCGTTTATATTTAGAAAGCGCGAGTTCTCTGAGGATGATATTGCTCTCCTCAAGCGCGCCGTCAGCCTCGGAGATCTCGGCAAAGAAGTTGCTAAAGGTCTTGCATCTGGTGGCGCACTCGCAGGAATTGTTGCGGGTATCGACAAGCTCACCGGTTCAAGCTCGACCACCACTTTGTGAGCAAATAATTATCAGGTGTATGAATATGTGTTAACCCTTAAGCTCCAGTAAACGCGAGTTGTCCGATGAGGATATTGCTCTCCTCAAGCGCGCCGTCAGCCTCGGAGATCTGGGCAAAGAAATTGCAAAGGGTCTCGCTTCCGGCGGTGCTCTTGCAGGAATTGTCGATGGAATCGACAAGCTCACCGGTTCTAGCTCCACCACTACCACTTCGTGAGTAAACTGTGATTACATTTCCTGGTTATTACTGAAATTGTGTTTCTAGGAAGCGCGAACCTTTATCCTTGGGTTCCCTCGGAAAAGCCATTCTTGGCACGGGAGCGAGCCTTGTGACCTCCAGTGTTGTGGGCGATGTCATTGGCGACGTTACCGGCCAGTCGTGAGTCCACCTTGCAACCTACCACACCATTTCTCTCAAAAGAATATCTCACCATAATAGTTCGAAGCGCGAGACTATAACCTTGCCGCCCACGCTAGGACTTGGGGTTGGTCCCGCGGTCCTTTCTCCTGATACTGTAACACTTGACGGCGAGTCATTGTGAGTCCAGCATAAACACGGGCTACACCTCCTGGCTCAAATTCGATGTCTTACGCAGGACGAGGCGTGAAATGGAGGCTCGTGGTCTGCTGAGCAGCATCGTGTCTGATGCTGACTCGGTCATTACGAAGGGTATTGTCGGCGGGGTCGCCTCGGGTATAGCAGGCTCCGTTGTCGGCGACATCGTCGGTTCCAAGCGTGATGCATTCATACTGCCGACAACAATCACGCCAGTTCTTACCCCTGAGCAAATCGCAACGATTGATGCCAAATCGTGAGTTCTGCCAAATCAGTGACCGAATTCCTCTCGTTAAGATATCGTCGTACGCAGGACGAGGCGCGAAATGGAGGCTCGCGGTCTGCTGAGCAGCATAGTATCTGATGCCGACTCCGTCATTACAAAGGGAATCGTCGGCGGGGTCGCCTCCGGCATAGCAGGCTCAGTTGTCGGCGACATCGTCGGGTCCAAGCGCGAAACATTCACGTTACCTCCAACAATCTCCGGTATTCCTACCCCTGAAGAGATTGCAGCGATTTTGGGCAAATCGTGAGTTCTGTCTACGTAATGACCAAATTACTCTCTTTACAATATTGCCATGCGCAGGTCGAAACGGGACATCGATGTTCGCAGCCTCCTCAGCAAGGTTCTTCCCGCCGCTGAGGATACTTTTGAAGATGTCCTTAAGAAGGCAGTTGCTGGTGGTGTTGGCTCGGCCGTTGGCGGTGTTGCAGTCAATAGTGCTGTTGGAGATAAAAACTCCAAACGCGAGCTGACCGATGCGCAACTGCTTGCGCTCATGTTTGCTGGTGGCGACGATGAGTCGTGAGTGGACCCCTTCTACCTATCATGTCGTCCCTAATGTCCCTCAACAGCTCCAAGCGCAGCTTGAACGACCTCGATTAAATCCGTTGTAGGGTGAATGTGACGACAAATTTATATGACAGACAATAGGATCTTGGTAAATCATGATGATACTTTACGACGTTGCAGTATACTTAGTGCCACGTAATGTGATGAGTACACCCGTTTGGGGACCACTATTATGTGTGCTATACGGCTCTTCGATCCATTCACATTTATCACCTGCAGAGTTGGTGAAGCGACTCAAGCCTACGGGTATCATTTTTGAGTTCGGACAAATCTTAATGGCGACGCTCGTGTCGATGTGTTCTCCCGCGTTCGCCTTTGATTCTCCTCCGACATGCCAGTGCCACCAGATCCTCAGCCAAATTTCATTTTCAGCCTACCGCGGACGCCTGCGCCAACACCGTGGCATACTGTGTCAACCTTTGAGTTAACTTCTGCGAGACATATGTCTGAGACAATGGTGCCGAAATCTCGCTCCCTATTTTCTCGCGTTCAAAACTGTCCTGTGTGCTGGATACCGTCGCGAGTACGATGTAGGGTGCCCAGACGTTATGGCGGACTGTTGTTTAAATAATGTTGTGCATCGACAAGGTGAGCCGAGTACTGTTGTACCATTGAACAGTTCCATATATTGTTGGCTTGGCGGTTCAAGCGGAGCATGCCCACACCGAGGATAAAATTTTGGATAGTGAATGCAACTGCTCCTAAAAGAATATTCCTATTCGTAACGCCATCCCGTACGTCGCGCAATTTCTCCCCCCGCATTACTGAACATGAGCACTAATACAGCTCCGGACTTCCGAAATCTGTAGAATTCTGCGCAGGCTTAAAGGAGCGTTAATCAATTTTGGCTTTGAAGTGAAGCTACATCAATGTTGCCAGGACTTGCACAGATGCAACGATCTTCGTTTCCTACAACTGCCAGATATGCAGCTCGTGCACGGATTGAACTCCATCAATGGGACGAATGGAAGATTCAACGTCTTCCAGCGAAATCCCCAAAGGCACACCTTGCAAATTAATATAGGATGTACTTTTCACTAAAACAAATGTCAGAATAGGCAAGGCATTCCATCTAGGACCAAGTCACCAAGTGCGAGCGCGGAAGAAAGATGATGACGGTAATGATCAAGCCGATGACAGGGTCAAAGTAGAATGGCAAGATGTGCGTTGAGAGTTGGCCAGCGCAACCAAAGAATGGAATGGCGGTTGTCTTAGTGATATTATTAATAATATCAATACGAAGGAGCGCTGCTGCATAATAAATTATTGCATTGCTCATCCTCGAAATTGCACGTTCACCCCCCCCCCCCCCCCCAGTGTCAGTCAGCCAGACGACCGCCGAATCAAAACAAGTCCGAGCGAAAAGCCTTACGGGCTGTGCATGCCAAATCAACTGTAACCCGGCGTGGACACAAGTTCACTTCCAATGGCCAGGATCTAGAACAATTTTTTCATAGTACCACAAAGCGTGTGTAATGGTACATTATATCTACAAATATTAATGATGGACAGGGAGCGTGAACAATTGCGTATTGCCTTCCACATAATCGACCAGGAGGTCTGGAATCTAGAAAATGAATCATCCATGCGAATGTATTGCAGGTGGTGGCGTTGGTGTCATACGGCGGAAGGAGATTCCAGTTTCTGGGGGCAAGAACAAACCAGTAGGCTTCAGAACAAAGGTGGGTGTCATTTGAGCGTTATGTCGTCGGAATCCACTAAGGCTTACCACGTTATCGAACAATATAGGTAATTCCATCGTCGTGCTGGTGGGTCCGACAGCCACAATCTGTGGAAGAAAAAATCGGTTGCAAAAATATAGTTGCGGTCAGCGATATCCATCAGACTTCGCTAGTCACTGACCGTTTGCGAATTGACTGGATATAGGTACGCGCGGCCAGTGATGGGGTAAGCTTGGTGTCCTTTCGACACGAAGAGTTGTCATATGAACCGATGGCGACAGGCAGTTGCACGCGGCGCAAATCATCTCCCTCAGCACTTCACGTGAATTGAGCCTTGTAAACAACAATTTCACCTATTAACCTTATCGAGGCTATTTCATTGACTTACGTAGCCAAAAGTGAATTGACGTAGACTGGACAAGAGTTAGCGCAAATATTTGTGATAAACTGGAAACACACATCTTCCGAGAACCCAGAAGAAGATCAACCACACAAAGTTTGAAGGCATTGCTGCAAACTAAACAGACCGGTATGAGTATCCAATTTGTGGTGGAAATAAGTCACGCTGACAGTGATGAGGGAAAGTGTGGCGGCAATGCTGGGATAATGGAATGAATATGATATGCCGTGGAACTTGTGTAAAAACATTGCCTAGTCAGCAAACCTTGGATATTGTCAACCATATGCGCGTGCGAAGGACAGACAATAAAGGACATACCAGTATTGATGGAATAGAACGTCAACATTGTAAGCACTGTGTCACTCTGCAACATGCCGGTGCGGTTCCTGCGGAAAAAGCAACAGAAGGAAGTGGCAATGATGATATTTGCCGCAGCGGCACAACCAAGACCCGTGCAAATTACCCAGCGCAATTTCGAATACAACAGGAAGTCGTCCAGTATGAATGTTTCCACGGAGAAATAGATGAAGAGGATGCCCAGGATAAGGGAAAGGAGGACGACGACAGCAGTAACGGCCTTATTGTTGACGAGTTTATGCACCCTTCGCGCATTGTAGAGCTGCACAGAGATCGCAATTAGCCCATTAGCATCTGTTTGGATCTGCGGGACAGTTTGAGAACAGCGTAGTGGATATAAAAGCAGTTGCTCACGTTCATAGTCCAGTGGGGTATGGTTAAATTCCCATAATTTCCAAAGTTGGCGACGAGATACCAGTGAAAGCTCCAGGTGCATAGGATTACATGGACCATGTCCGCAAGGCATAGCGCCAGCACCTATTAAATTCCCGGCTCATGAGTGATCCCATACTGACTTGTCATGCCTGAACGTACAAACAACTTCAGACGAAGTTGGTCTTTTGGATAATGTCTGAAATTATGCTCAGGACGTGTCATGAAGTGGGTGCGCCGTGCTCACTTAAAGTAACGATAGCTATGATATAGTTTGTTAGAAAACAGAACGAGTAATAACGACAGATTCTTACGCCTGAAGAAGTGTCATGCCATATATGCTAAGCAAACCTGTTCAGTGTCTGCATAGCCTCCCCAATTACAAGCGAAGACATACACGGAGCTTATAAATTGGGCGATGAACCCGGCGCCAAAGGTAGCGCCCATGGGTGAAGCCATTCCTCCCAAAGCACTTAGGATTCGAGCGTTCCAACGAGATTATGGGAAGGGATAGTTAGCGATTCAGAGGGCGTACAGAACACTGTTTATAAACCAGGACGGTGACTCGTCGACCTTTCGGCGAGGATACGCTGATTGGTATTTCCGCAACCGTTTATCAGATAAATTTACCCTGTCTTGACATGCTGCATTCGGCGCCTTCCAATAATTTAAGCAAAAAAGGAATTCGCCCAGTTCTGGAATGGATGACATATCTCATCCCAGAAAGGGTGATTCTAGTGAAGTGGGCATCCAGAGGTGTCACTCAAGTGCGGCGAGGACTGTGGCCGGCCGAGACGAATGGTTACGAGGAAGGTAAACAAGGAGGGTCCGAGCCGTCCAATGGCCAAAATCGCTCGGCATGAGGCAGCGGGGGTGTTTGGGCGCCGAAATATATCATTTCGGATACCAACTAAGCGTTGAGGGAAACGAGCTCGTCGCCGTCTCCGCCGAACCGGCGAGACGTATCTGTATTAGGAGCTACCCAAGTCCCGAGTCCAAAAGCAGGAGGGACTCATGCAATGCGCATATACGAGCCCATCCGTAAAACGACGGTTATTGATGGTTGTGCAGAATGGATAAACGGCGAGGCGCCTCGAAGTTGAAAGTTGTTGAGTCCAAACTCGTTTCAGAACAAAGGTAGCTTGGCCAACCGATGGTCATGAGAGGAAAGGGGTTAGAACCAGAGGAAGCCCTAAGCGCATTGTGTTACAAGGCATACGAGGGAAGTCGCCATCAGGCCCTTTCAATCTAGCAGACTCTGTAGAGCAGTAGCCCTTGTGCCGAACTGGGACATCATCCAGCGCATGAGTCTCCCCGAGATCTGATGAGGCTCTAAGGGATTCCTCGACGATATTGGAACAATCTGGCGGTGTCATTTGTTCAAGGAGAACGGCTGCCGCCTACAGTGGAAACTTAGCATGAATTGACGATAGCTTCTCGTACGCCTGCCAGTGACCGCCGAGGACGAGCATTCTAGTTCATTGGCATGAATCATTTCCGGGAATTTTTGTAAGGTTGTGGGTTACCGTAATGTAGCCATGTAGAGGAATCTTTGCAGAGTGAGAAGATTGAACACGGACAATGAGAATGGCTACGGGTAAAATTTGTGACGAAATCACATGTTGTGACACATCCCACTCTCATGATCAACACCTTTGATTTGACTAGTGACGCCGACGCCGACGCCCATCCAGTGCCACGCTTAGCCCATGTTCGATTACCAGTCGGTGTCGCGCAGTTGCAAGCGATCATCGCCACCATCATCAATCGGAAATATTTTGCGAAGTTGGATCAAACAAGCTGTGAGCTGAACCCGTTTCAATTGCAATGCTAATGCAGTTCCCCAAGAGCAAATATGCTTTATTGGCCCGACGATGGCGGAAGCTGATCAATCACCACAAGGCTTAATATCAAGGTCAAAGGCCAGATGATCCTATCTGGGCTTGGGCGCAACAACCATCATAGGATTTTCCAAGATGCGACTGACGCGGAAAAAAAGTGAACTCGTTCCCTGACCCCTTTGTCCGAATAAAAAAACAACTCACAAGTTGATGCAAGCAGCACAACGCCACCTTTCCTGAAGGAAAACCTCCCCGCGTCATACTACTGAACGAACCAGAAGGATCACTGGCGACATGATAGGCGTAACAGAGGAACCCTCCGACTCAGGAAGTCAACCTCGCGTCTTCAGACATCCTGAGCACCGCGTTGGGGCTTTTCGTCACGGATGAATTCGAAAAAGCTACAGAGAGATGTCGAGCGAAGGTGAACCATATTGCAGCTGATTGCAGGAAGCGCAATCGTATGTTCAGGTGTGTCCTCAACCTTTTCTCTCTCTCTCTCGCGATGCCACATTCTGTACGCAGGGATCTGGAATGGGACTTGGAGAGCAAGAGGGACCTGTGTTTACATCAACCGTACGTGATCTTGGCTAAAGGTCACCACATTAACTCCCGCTCACCCGACTTACCTATACAGCGATCATTCCGTGCAGTATCATCCAACAGCCGTTAAACGAGTCCCACAAATCTTCGAAGATCCTCAATTCTATGTAGATGGTATGTTGCATTACACCTGGGTCTCTCGAGCTCGCCATTCATTCCATCACATTCAAGGTGTTAATGTCAGCGACATTGTCCAAGGCAAGTCCAAAACTGCAGCATTAGCGCCTCGCCTGATCACGTCTTTAGGATCCATCGGAGACTGCTGGTTCATGAATGCGATCTCGGCGGTGGCTTCGAAGCCAAAGTTAATAGAGAATCTCTGCGTCGCTGTACGTCGAAATAACGTATCACTGTGCTGTCTTTCGTCCCTTATGTGTTCTTCTTTGGCTAACAGCGAGATGAAATAGTGCGTTTCACACCATCATAGAATGCGTTATTTTTGTGCTCAAATTAACTTAAAACTTTGCAGGTCGGAGTCTATGGCTTCATTTTCTGCCGAGATGGCGATTGGGTAGATGTCATTATCGATGAGTAAATTTTGCTCCCCCTCCCTTTCGCAATATCGTTCACAGAGTACTGTGCAGTCAACTCTTCATTCAACGGCACCAATGGGAGCAATTGACTCCAGAAGTACGTTAAAACCGTAACAACATACATAGCCGTCCAAACTCATCCTTATACGTTAGCAACAAGGAATATACCTCGATGACAAGGAGCTATATGAGGAAAAGAGTACAAAAGGAAGCAAAACGTTGTTTTTTGCTCGCTCGCAACAGGAGAACGAGACATGGGTGTACGTCTTTTGTGTCTTTGTGGCTTCATCCATGGGAACCTCTGATAAACGTCAAAATTGTTCCGATTAAGACCACTGCTGGAGAAAGCCTACGCCAAACTTCATGGTGACTATGCGGCTCTTCAAGGTGGTTGGTCCGATGAGGCCATCGAAGACTTGACTGGGTGAAGAATTTCTTCCATTTCATTCCGTGAATTACTGACGATTCATTACTAGGGGAGTATCCGAGTCCATTTATACAAATGTATGTTCAATTTCAATCCGTGTTGCTTGGTCTCTCAACTCCACCCCGGCTTTTTCGCAGGATATCATGGATCCAGACACATTTTGGATGCGTGACCTTCTATGCGCCAATCATGATCTCTTGTTCAGTTGTTTCGTAAACCAACCAGCACCCGCAATAGGCCGCATTCCCCCCAACCGCATCAATGGTTAGAATCTCCGTCTTTCATTCAAAGTCTTCCGTTCAATGACGAATGATTACCACACAGGATTAATTACGGGTAAGTCACCCCATCCTTTACGTCCAATTCTGTAACGAAAGCCTAATTTCAGCAGATCACGCCTACACTGTTATCAAAGCCGTCGAATTCAAAGACAAGCGGTTCGTCAAGATCCGGAATCCATGGGGAAAATCGGAGTGGAATGGGAGATGGAGCGATGGGAGTAAGGAATGGACGCGAGAATGGCTTGAGGCGCTTGAACTGCTTGAACATACCTTCGGCCATGATGGCGTCTTCATCATGGAGTACACCGATTTCTTGGAGTATTGGGATGTCATTGAGCGCACGCAGTTGTTTGACCCAAGTTGGATACAGTCTTCTCATTGGTTGAATGTCACGTCAAGGCCGTTACCTTCAGCATGGCAATATGGGGACGTATCGTGTATGTGGTTATCCATTTCCGTATGCCCGAAAACTGACATTCGATGAAAGTTACATTCACGCTCGAACAATCGTCGGAAGCTGTGATCGTTCTCTCTCAATCTGACAAGCGGTTCTACAAGACCGTTGCCAGTTCGTCCAAATGGACCTTCGACTTTGCCATCTTCCGCGCTGGAGAGGATGTTCCACTCACCACATCCTCCTTCTCGTACGCGTCCGAGCGTAGCTGCTCCGTCCGAACTGACCTGGAGGCTGGCGACTACGTCGTCCACGTAAGTGCTTTCCACACCTGACACTGTTTGTAATGGTTCGTTCCTCACCTAGTTATCCAGGTCCGCCTCGATCGTTCTTGGTTCGTTGCAGTCCGTCCCGAACCAAAACCTTATTCGCCTGTTAGCCCGGATCCCATTCCCCTTCCTCCCTTTGAACCGGCCGGACCACGACCCGTTCTGTTCCGTATTCAAACAAATCAATTTCCCATCCAGATGAATGTGAAAAAGATGTCAAGGATGTGGAGCGAGGCTGCGAAGAGCAAGTCCATCGCTGCGAATTTCGATGTTAAGTGAGTGGTCATCAGCATTGTTGTTAATGAACACAGCCCTGATCTAGATGTGCTTGAAGGAAATGGCAAAGGCACCTTGTTATTCCACTTACTGCGCTTGGTGGACGCGATCTGCATGAGATACAAACTACGCAGATGGAAGCACAGTCATTGAAAAGGAAGACGCAAGAGGAGAAGTTCGACTCCTTGCGAGATGTCCATAGTGTCATGGCTTTACCCATCACGGCGTCGAATACTGGCTCACCTGCCAAACCTGAAGATGGGAAGCCGGGTAGCGAGGCACATGCACGCGCAAATTCTCAACAAGATAGTGCACCCCCTACGGACGGAGTCGCTGACCGCGATCATCCGGCTCGTGAGCCTATCGTTCCAAACGGATCTACAGGTACTCCAACCTGCTCATGCATGCTCCAGAATGGAACCGGCAACAAGTTGAATGGCACTGTCCTCTCCTCCTCTCCTCAAGCAGAGCCTATCGCTCTCGTTCAACCTCCCGGCGAAGCAAGCGATTCAGACCCTATTGCCGTCAGCGGCACCTCACCAACGCCCAGAGTGTCCCTTTCCGCCAAACACGATGGCAGCCGACCACGGTCTCCGTCATCCAGACAATCATCACTCAGGAACCTCTCGATGCGACAACACAGTATCGACGATAGCGGCACGCAAAGGCATCAGCAAAAACCTCAGCCACACATTCCACAACACACCACGTTTTGTAACGGTTGTAATGTAAATCCCACCTCCATCTACGTTCCTTCCCAGCCACTGACGAGTTATGTTTACAGAATGATAGCAATATCATCGGCACACGATGGCTATGTCTAAGTTGCCAGAAATACGATCCGTGCGATCCGTGTTACCAATCTGGCGGACACGAGCACAAGATGCTGAAAATTGAGCATCCGGATGATTACGAGAAGGTCGAACCCATCGTAAGTGTCTTCGACTAACTCCACAAATGCAACCAACCCTCACGCGTTCACGTACAGACCACAGATGACGAATTTGATTGCGTTTTGCTTGGGTTGAGGGTATACACGAAGAGCATCGCGCCTGTGAAGATCGCTGGCCAGCTGAGGCATAGTCGGTTGCTGAGTTGGGTGAGGACCGAGACGGTGTAGGGTTATTTTCCAGTTGATCTTTTGCCTTTTCCGTATCCGAGCTCACTTAAAGTAACCATAGATATGATCGCGTGTGTCAGAGAACGGAATGAATAATACCGACGGGATCTGACGCCTGAGAAGTGAAATGCCATAGATGCTAACACAAACCTGTTTAGTGTCCGCCCGGTCTCCCTAACTTTAAGTGATAACATACACGGAACGTACGAATTACAAGTAGCGCCTAAAGCATTCCTTCCCAAAGCACTTAGGTGTCGAGCGTTCCAACGAGCTTACAGTGTGTGCGACGAGAGACTTTAGCAATTCAGACGGCGTAAGGAACTCTTCTCATACATCATGACCGTGACTCATTGACATTCGGCGACGATACGCTTACTGTAGTATTTCCGGAAACGCTTATCAGATAAATTTAACCTGTGCTGGACCTGCCGCATCGCGGCGGCATGCAATAATTAGGCAAAATAGGAATTCGCCCAGTTCTCCGCGTGGATGACATGCCATGTCCGAGAAACGGCGATTCTGGTGAAGTAGGGAACGGGAAGTGTTGCTCCTGTGTGGCGAGGACTATGGCCTGACGAGACGACAGGTGAGGAGGAATGCAAAGAAGAAAACTGCGAGCCGTCCAATGGCTAAACTGATTTATTGGAGGCGTCTGGGAGTCGAATATCACTTCGGATGACAACGGCGACGAGCGAAAAGGAGCACATGAACAACGACGCCGTCAACGCTGAATCGGCGAGATGTATTTGTAAAGGAACCACCCAAAGCCCGAGTTAAAAAACGGAGGTATCACATGCAACATTACATATAGCGGCGCAACGAAAGAACGGCGATTATGGATGTTGTGCTAAATTGGGTGGACAGCGTTGGGGTTCGCAGTTGAAGGTTGCTGTTTCCGGCTCCGTCGCGTAACAAAGATAGACATAGACTCGCCAAATTATGATGGATGGGGAGGAATTCAGATTCCGACCAAGTCCTAATGTGTTATGAGGCTCACGACGGAAGCGCCGTGCAACAGCAGCTCCAACCAGGCTACCAGGCTCCGTGTTTGGTGCCGAAACGGCTCACACCTGGCGCAAAAGTAAAATGACGGGGGAAACAAAGCGCAAACTTATTATCAAGGGGTACGTGGGAAAATAATACCATACACGAGGTCGAGGTAGGTATGTCCCGTTGGGTCCTTATCGGAGTTTTTGGAAGGTAGGTTTTGGTCGGTCCGAGGGAGGCTCTGAAGGTTGCCGGTGATGCAGAAATGTGATAAAACAGCATTTCAAGCGGAGTTGGCACGGTTTGTGTGGGTACGTAAAGACATCTTCTTTTCTCTGTGCCCCCTTTGCCTCGTTGCCTCCGCCGATGACCCCATCGGACGATCCGGTGAGAACTCTATTGTCCTGCCATTGACACATAACGTACTCAAGCCCGACGCGTACTTCTTTAGACGCCAATACTATCTCGGCGGTGTGATGTATGCTGTCGCGACATTGGTCTTCAAAACGGCGGGCAACTCAACTGGGATCGCCACGTTAATAGCGAGGATCACATACTCAAAGTCAACAGCAAACCAAACCAGCTCCTCACTAGCTTTTTTCAAAGAAAGACGAATCCGCCTCGTCAAGATGCTCAGCCCAAATCAGTACGCGAACCGACGACATCTCTTGTGAGCCACAAAAAGACTGCTTTGGCGTGCCATGCCGCCCCGACTTCTTCTCACATTTCTATCCCATCTACGGACATCATAGATATTGATGCCATCGACGTCCCTGATTCACCATCCCGGCATCCCGTATCTCACCTACCTCAGTTCCTCACGCGCCTCCGCCTTCTCTCAGGAAATCTACCATCCGAGATTCCCATTGGCGTCATCTCAGATGAAATGGCAATATTTTCCAGTCCGCCATCAACGGACAGGCACGAGCAGGATATTTGGGAGGATGTAGTAAATCCTCGCCTTGACCGGTTTATTGGGTATGGGAGGACAACGCCAGAGATAGCAAATTTGATCAGACGTGGGCATTATGGCATGGCGGGCTTCTGCGATTGGTTAGAAGCATGTGTGAATGAAAAAAATATCTCTCCAGACCTCCTCGAGACCAGAGTTGCACGTGTGATCAATGCACTGACCCTTATAAAGGTGAACACGAGTTCATCCGCGGGTAACCTGGATCCATACCCGCGGATCTTTTCGGCTCGGAGATGGTGACATGGATCCGTAATCTCGCGGCTCTGCCGGCACCCATAACCCACGGATCATCTACTCACAGGTTACACGAGTACTCGTGGGTTTTCAAACCTGCAAGTACTTGCGGGTTACCCGCAAGTACTTGCAGGCATACATATTTCTGTAGTAACTATTCTATTTACATCAGTCACTTAATTCGTTGCTGCGCGTACGGCGCTTCTACAATAACTCTATGCGGAATCCATGGACTCGACAGAATCTCCCTCATTTCCAACGCACACAGGCTTCACGAAGCGCGATTTCTTGTCCCTGAAATGCTCCACAATCTCTGCTTCCGGTATAAGTCCCTCAACATCAGCCCATGAACTCAAAACGGTTGCCGCACGCAGGGATTCGTCTGATAAGGAATGACGGCGCTTCGAGACAGTGAGTCCACCGCGAGAGAATGCACGTTCGACGTCGGTGGAGCTCGCTAAACAAATAATCAGCCGCACGGCACTAAGGGACAGTATAAAGAATACATACCAGGTGCAGAGAGGAAGTCGAGTGCCATGGCGGCAAGCGGGTGATTGTCGGCGAGCATCCCACTCCACCACGTTAGTGGGTCTTGTGCCGTACGGACAGGCCCGGTGCTGAGCCAGTCGTCGATCGGGTCGGACTTGTCATCGAGTCCATATTCATCGATGGCCTTGAAGAAATCGTCTGTGTTATCGTCATGTTCGGTCTGCTGTGGCAAAAATTAGATAATATCTATCCAACGAGATAACAAAACCTTACAATGGACTCGGTTACACGAGCGCCGGCGTAGTTCTTCTCGTACTCCTCGCGAAGGAGCGCAATGGCGTTGTCGATCCATTCAGTCAGCCAGCCTTGCCTCGTGAAGTATGTCGTCTTGTAACGAGGATGGAGAACTATAAAGTGAAGAATGGTTAGCCAGAGGGTTGGGCAAATTGCATGAAAAAAGACTTACGCATTGCAAGGCGGTACATAACCGAGTCGTCGGTCTTCGAATAGTACCTGTTTAAGACCTCCACACCCCGCGCCATCGCAGCGCGAACAACAGGGTGGAGTGCCTCATCAAGGACGGCGGCAGCAAGCGTGTCGGTGAGGGAGTCAATGAGGGGGATGACTTCGTGGATAAGAGGAACAGCGGACTTCGAAATCCGCTCGGTTGCTGCAAGGAAGCGCTGTGATAAGGCACATCAATGACGCAATACGCTCACACGTTTCGATGGAAACGTACCTGGAGAAGTGGACTTAGCTGTTTAAGGACGTCCCATTCTTCATTTGAGAGTCGGTATTTCTTGAGTTTTGGTCCTCGGGACGTGTTGTGCTGTTCCATCGTGACGAGCTTGTCAATAGCGGGTCGAAGGACGATGGCGCGCTTGAGCGCCGTGGCAACGGTGTTCCAACGGGTCGGCACTGCGCGCGCCAAGGTAACGGCATCAATCTTGTATTTCACGCACAGCTTCTTCATATCGTCGCGCAGAAGGGAGGAATGAAAGACACACTTTGCCAGACCAAGGATCTGAATATTGTTAGAACTCTGAAATACAAAAAGTCAAAGGAGCCCTCACCTTGGTCATTGAATAGCAGCCGAGGGTAACTTCGGCTGATGTCAGATTGTTGACAATGTCAAGCTCGTTGGCGATGGCGGCAATGAGGCGATCATCGCTCTCATCACGCGAAGCGTCGGTTTCGAGGTCGTCATCGTCGTCCACTTCATCCACAAATTCAAACTCATCATCCTCATCGCACTCGTCGAACAAGTTGGTGTTGGTGTTGGTGTTGGTGTTGGTGTTGGTGTTGGCAGACTTCTTGGATTGAGTGAACTGCGACAGAACAGCCTGGAGAAAAGTCGTCATGGTTAGATATGAAAGCACCACAAATTAATAGATACGTACCTTCGAAATGAGATTCAGGATGTGCGCAAAGCAACGGGTACGATGACTCGAAGTGAATGGGGCATCTGGCAGAAGCGTCTCGAGCTCGGTGACGAGAGTGTCATTATTCCTCGCATTGTCAGCCACTAAAGAAAGAATCTTTGGGTTGATCAGCATCAGCATCAAATCTGATATTTGAACGCGAAGTTCTTACCTTTTTTTCTATCCCATATTCTTGAGATGCCTTCGCTAGTTCCTCCGCGAGGTACACGCCGGTGTGGCGCCGCTTCAGGCTGAAAAGAGCAAAGAGTTAGTCAGTCATCACCTCAGCAACCAGGCAAAACCACTCACATAATAAATTCGAGAATAAACGAGGTGATCTTGCCTTCATCACGGTTGAAATACTGGATTGTGATGCCGAGGACCGATATGACGTTCGGCAAAGTCCAGCCATCAATTCCAGCGTGCAGGGCACGCGACGAATTCTGCCAGAAATCAGGAACAAGTCAGGGGATGATATAATGCTAACGTACCGCGAGAAGCTTTGAGACGTGGGCACGAGTGATTGAAAAGATTTCTTTGATGTCGCGAGAAACTGTGACGCGGGATGATGGGTCGACCTTTGAGCAAAGCATTTCGAACATGCTCTGGAGCTCCGGATCCTCGGCAATCAAGAAGGGGCGGTGGCGGCATGCGATCCATAGCGCCATGAGAACGCGAAATTTAGCGGGGTCGTAGGTAGAGCCTCCCAGAAAGTCTTGGAGGATCTTCTTGGCGCGAACGTCGTCTGGAGTGCACTCGTCAACGTGACGCTTGAGGTTGCTTGTTGAAGTGTCGTGGCGGACGCGAGTGACGAAGACGGAGCCAGAGATGTTCCTGCTGAGCATAAGCACAAATCCAAATAAGATAGTGGGGCAAACTCACGTTTTCTTCGCGCAAACAAACTTGTATCGTACTTCTCCGTCCACCTCGGTGATTGTCGGCGGGGTTATAAAATGGTTATAGACGGCCGATCTCCAGTTGGCCATCTGAGCCTCTGATTTTAAATGGGTTAGCAATCGACTCGGATTGCGAGAGTGAATGCCTACGTACTTAGAATCTCTTCTGCAGAGAACTTGTCCGGTTTGTAGCGTTCCATGATAAGGCTGAACACGAGTGCATCTGGATCTGGATCCGGACTTGTTTCCCACAGATCCAGGTCACAATTTTTTTCAAAATTGACCTGTCAAGCCAGGTATACCTGTGATTTCACAGGTAAATGACAGGTAAATCATGAAATAGATCCGTGGGAACAGATCCAGGTCATCATTTTGAAGAAAGTTTTGGGACTCGACCTGTGTGACCCACAGGTCATAGGGACTCGTGTGCAGCCTTATTCCATGAAGGCGAGACGCATGTCTTCGAGTGTGGTGACACGACTGCGTTTGGCAGGGGGGCGAGCATCATCGGGAGCTGGGGTGCTTGCTGTCGAGGTGGTAACAGAAGGCGCAGGAGAGGCCGCACGGGCACGCTTTCCACGCATGATGATACGGAAAAATGGGTGGTGCTGCAGTTCGCTGAAGTACGAGGCTTTTTAACCTCCAACCTCCTGCTCAACTCGGTGATTGACTCACTGTATGGTGTCCGCATCCGCCCTCCATTCCTTAGCTGTCATCGAGGGGTGATCCATGGTACGAAGCAGGGCGAGCGAGCCTGCGTTGTGGGCGACATTCGGTTGTGTTGTTGTATGGCTGACAGATGACTCAGTTCACGTGTGAACCTCGTCTCTGATGGGAGTCAGGTATTGACCATACTTGATCTAGTCCGACTGCGCGCCATCGTTGTCTTGCAGGACTTGTGTTGTTGAGAGTGACGACGCCGACGAGAGGTGAGTCTTGGTTCAAAATGGACCCTTACTTGGACAAGTCAGGGTTCGTTTGCTTTGTTTGTTCCCTGTGGTGCAGACAATAGCTCTTGCGAAACAATTGCTCAGATATTCATCAACACCCGTGTCGACCGCTTAGTCTATCAAGAACCTACCCAAGAGTCCTATATTGTGCTCCCGAACTGGTTTGAAGCGTTCAAAGTGAGTCAGAAGCCTGCAATGAGTTTTCGTCCAAAAGCTGAAGAGACAACGCTGTGACATACTGATTTAGGACCATAATCGTGTCCATCCAGGTAAGTCCGCCTTTCAACGATATTCATTCCTGTTATCCTCCCACCTGACTCACTATTTCTTCTTTCAGACATGTCTACAAACGGTACACGAACTGACTCGACATGCGAAATTGGCCAACGACGTGCAAAGTCAAGGGTTTCAACGGCAGTCGTTTCAATCGTCCAAACTTGCCCAGCCCCCGCGGACTTGTCGTTATTACCCCAAGCAGCTCCAATCAGTTCATGGCACGTCCCCGCAAGTACAAGACAGACAAGGAGCGAGTGGAAGCGGCAAGAAGGCGTCGCAGAGAATGGTATTACAGGTACGTACATTACAAGTTTTCCTCAAGAATTTTGTCTGATTGTTCCAAGAAACCGACGCAAGGAGTCCGCCAAGTCGCTTGCACGATACCACCGTCTCATCAGCATCAATTTCGAGCCCCAAGTGCAATCGCCAAGATCACACATCCCATCGCCAATCCATGAAGAGCAGCTCGACGAGGAGCCACAAGTCCACGCCAATTCTGACACCCCGATTTCGTGAGTTTCCAAGCCTCCATAATTTTATTTATTATATCTAACTTATGTCTGATTGCTCGTAGCGTGCACATGCAACTCGACACACGTGCGATGCTGACCGCAGCCCAGGATGCCATGCGCACATGGCACATCGCTGGTGAGGATATCGACCGCGAAATATCAGAGGCCCAACATATCTTGGACTTGTGGACCTGCGGATCACTTCGGGCTTGGGGCAGCGCTGTTTACCGCTCCATCGAGTCCACCACAGACGCAACCCATACTGAATCCGAACTACAGCCTTACCTCGGACTCGGAAAGAACCTGCAAGATCATTTCGATGCGATCGCACAACACTCATTCGTATGTGATCCGTCAGGAAATCTGGGAACGTGGGACGCCGCACAGTTTGTACGCCGCCAGATTGCGAGAGCGGTTGATATTATCGAAGAATTTTGCTTGATTCTGAGGGATGGGGGCATGTCATCCCTTCGGCGTAGCTATGCAGATCATTCACTGAATTTCCAGATACTCTGACATGTTATCTCCATTGTGTTGTGAAATTATGACGAATATATTTTCTATTGACCTCCATTGGCTCCCCAGTCTCCCGGTTTATCAGCTCCAAATTTCCAAATGCAATATACAAGCCAAAATGCGAAATAAAAAGTCACGAACACTGAGCAGACTTGCAAAACGATGTCTTGCGACTAAGCGAAGGCAGTGTTTGCGTGACGTTACAGTAACAAATTTGAACATCACGCCACTTCTCCATGTCCAACAACCCCCAAGGCGCACGTCGAGAAAATGGCCATTTAAGTCGTTGTCAAGCTAATTGGTGGTTTCGGTCTTCTCTATTCCCCTCCGATCGAAATCTCGACAACACTATGGCTCCCGTTATTCGGCGTCTTGACGATGTGAGTCAAACCCCAGGCGAACACGTTTTTCTTCCGCTGTCGGCCTCCTGTATGGAACGGAACCGACGATGCAACTCACACCTGTATTTGCGACGGATCGCCCCTCAATGTTAGCCAAGGAATGGAGAATCAATGCGGATATCTTTTAGGTATGATTTACTTTGTTTTCTCTGACTCTATCATCATCGTGTTTCCAGTTTCACGCCAACGAAGTCATTTGACTCCATCTCACCACTCCTTATTCAATTCCTGTCATTCTCCATCACCCCCTCCAACAACCTTTGTTCTTAGGTTATACACCACATGACTAACCAACTTTGTTGTTACCAAAACCCGTTCTCCAATGCTTCGCTTCAGCACCATCCTTGTTCCGCGTACATTGTCTTCCAAAACATTCGTACCTATTCCCGCTGATATCGGTCAAACTTGGTCCCCATGGTATGCGTCAGCTTGCACAAACGTATCCACCCTGCTATTCGGTTCCTGCACGACACGTTCACTGCACGCGACCATCCTCCTTTATTCCCATTCATTTTCTATCCATTTTCTTCTACATCCTGGCGAGTCACCACACACAATGCAAGGAATCAATGGCCATTCCCTACGGTGCCGCCTCATCTTCTTACGTCCACTGACACTTCGGTTGTGGCAATCGTCCCACGTCTTAGCAAATCACACCATTATCCTGGCATCGCATAAATGGCAGGCTGTCGTGCTGTTCCCCAGTATCCACACCAGCCTCAATTTGCTCAAGAATCCAAATAGTACGTTCGTTCATTCGTTTTTCCCTCCATTGTACTGATGCATTCTTTATTTTAGACAGTTTACTTATGTTGCAACACCCGCCTCGCCTTTTGAAAAGGCAAGCAACCTCGGATGTCGATGACCCACCTGCACGTTGTCCTCCAGCTCCATCCCCGGCTACTTCGCAACCCACACTCCACGTCGACAATTCTCCGGATTTCTCTTTCCTACCCGCTTCGCAGTCGAACCCGGTTACCTCCCGTCTTGCTATCACCACACCGATTGATGCACCCCCTCCTTCGTCGTCGCCTGCTTCACAGTCCATCCATGATCTCTTGATTGACCCCACGCTCGGCGACGACAGCTTGCCGCCTCTGTACTCCCCGCCCACTTCACCATGCATCCGAGCCAACCGCGGTCTCCCCATCGCCGCAACGTCTGACATCGACCAATCATCGGCTCCATCCTCCCCACTTACTTCACCGGTCAAATCAGCAACCGCCATCTCAATCAAGACAGATAGTTCCCCACCGGCTAGTCCTTCCCAGTCCCAACCGGCTGCATTGCTACCTGCCATTTCCATCACCTCGAGCGTTGACGACTCTCCACCACCGTCTCCGATACACCGTCCCGATGCCTCACAGCTCTTCGAAGGCGAACACTTGTGCAGCCGTTCTCAGCAAGACTGTCTTATGACGCAATCCCCTCGATTGGACTTAATTGGCCTGTGCAAGCTTTTCAAACAAAATATTGTATGTTAATTCTCCCCACTTTGAATCATTTACACATAATGAATGGCTCTGCAGGTGATTTTAGTTTCAACTGGCGTCACGTCGCCAACCCGGTGGACCGACGTCGAACCTCTCGAAACATATGTCCTCTATGGCAACGACTTCGTCCAGGAATTCAGGCGCTCGCTTCCACAAGTCTACAGTCCCATCGTTCGACTCAAGGTTATCGACGATATCCCCGTTGCAGTCAGATCCCGTCTCACTCGCGCTAGGCCCGCACCTATCTTTCCCCGTCGCCCTGTAGCTGGTCTTGCGTTGCCTTTGTCAACACTTGCCCACATGGCAGCAATGCATCTTCAGGAGCGCAGCGGCATCAATTTGGTGACTTCCTTTTCTTGGCGCGAACCCGTAAGTCTTACATCATGTTTATTTGTGCATTGCTGACGACAACGATAGCGGGCAGTCCATTATATCGACATCATCCCTCGAATCCTTCTAACAGAGCACGCCCATAAGGCACACAAACTTGCCTACCCGTCTGAACACCCCGAATCCGATCCCGTTTCTGAGTTCACCGAGGACGACAGTTTCCCAGATACAATTGATCATGATTACCCGGATCTGTAGTAGGATAGTCGTGTGACTTTTAGTATGCCCCATATGACATTTATGCCCCAAAATACGTGCGAAATAAATCAGAAACTCGCGGGTATACCCGTGAGTTTGATAAGTACAAATTCTATGCCATGGATCCGTAGTAAAATTAATCCGCCGAAAAAAATACCCATTGAGATCCTTACCCGCGGGTTTCCCACGGATCTTTACCCACAAGATCCCCGGGTATCCCGGACTCGTGTTCACCTTTAGACCCTTATGTGAGCAATTTGGCAGTCAATGCTCGCTTCATAATTCCCTAATATTTCTTGTGTCTGCAGGGGTGTTAATGACGAGCAGCCGCACATTTCAAAATCGGATGCCGACACCACAAAATTAATTGAAGAGCGTCCGAAAGTGGCAGTGCGCAAGACACGCAACTTTACGTGTCTCGGAGTAACACTGCCTATCCCCAACGGTGGCTCTCCGTATGCATCGTATCCCTTTGGAATACACTTGGAGCATTCATTGCCTTGGATTGTTACGATCTCGGACTCCGAGATCAGACTCCAGTCGACATCTTGCAAGAAAGACGGGTTAAAAAATGAACCGGATGTCACCGCGCCTTGCCGGCCATGCAAGCTTGTATTGAAGCACGACGTGGTAGAAGGGATAATTGAACGGAATCGGACAGGCTCCCATAAAAATTCGAAATGGCAGTACCTTACAATTAGCCAATACCAGCAATTCATGGATGAGAAGAACGAGCAGATCGACATGCTAAAGTTCAATTCCCTCAACACCGCTCGTTCGCTAACTGCTCGAGCCAGGGAACTAGACGCATACAAGAGGTTTTTGCTCGCAGTAGGTCGAGGCAATATCCCCCGCATTCATGCTCTTGTCGCGACAGCGAGACGCCAGGGTCGTGGGATTCACGCCATCCTTGGACGGATAGATCTTGCAATTAAGCATTTATACAGCCCAAAAGGATATTCAGAAGAAGAGTTTCAACGGGCGTATCTATTTGCAACTTTAGGCTGGCGTCCACTGCTAGAACTGGCTCATTGTACCCTTGGTCTTCCATCAATCGATGCTGTCAAGCGACGCGTGTCAAAAAACCTTCTTTCTGCGTCGGCGCAGTCTCCAACTCTTCGCGAAATGCAAGAAAATCTCACAGTTTGTTATCCCACTGATCCGGCCATCGACATTCCGCATGCTCTGGATTCTGTGTTCAAAGGCCCCGGTTTCCAGATTATGATTGACGAAATCAAGATTGAGAGTCGTTTGCGCTGGGATCCTCGGAGCAATATGATTTTGGGAGTTTGTCGGGAGCATAGCGAACATTCAGTCCTCGAATTTCGATCTATGGTACAGGCAAATGCAATTAAGGACGATTTGGATGCCAAGCGCCTCCATTTGGGAACCGAGGTGCGTTGTCGGGTTTTCTAATTGAGCACATACTTAATTCTATCAGGCAACTGTCGTTGCCGTAGGTTCACTAAGCGGTGAGAGGGTGTCGTATACCGCTCGTCCCTTCGTTGTCTCCGCAACCTGCAAGGCAGAGACTGTTATGGCTCACAAAGATCTTTTGGAACGAACAATAGCTGCAGCGCACAAGCATGCACCGCACATTGGTGGCAGGTAAGGCTGAACACGAGTGCATCTGGATCTGGATCTGGACTTGTTTCCCACGGATCCAGGTCACAATATTTTTCAAAATTGACCTGTCCAGACAGGTATACCTGTGATTTCACAGGTAAATGACAGGTAAATCATCATTTGGGATCCGTGGGAACAGATCCAGGTCATCATTTTGAAGAAAGTTTTGGGACTCGACCTGTGTGACCCACAGGTCATAGGGACTCGTGTGCAGCCTTAGTGGCAGGCTATACTGCTTGGGGACAGACGGTGAAAGTCGACGCCGACGCAGTCTCGCGTTGCTCACAATGGTATGCGAGTTAGCCGTGAATTCTCCACTCCGAATACAGCTCGGCGAGTTGGAGTTTTTCGATTACCTCTGTGGGGCTGATGAAATCACTTGCGATTTCGATTTCCGTCATGTCTTGAAACGCTTCCGTAACGTTCTCCTGCGCCTCGCCGGAATAAAACTTGATGGTGTTGTTATAACCACTTCCATTTTGCGCCGGCACCTGTCTGCTTCCGGTCTGAAGAAGGCTCAAATTGACTCCATCCTTTCCCCGAACGACAAACAAGATGTGACACTTATGTTCAAATTGCTGAGTGCTATCGCAAATCTTGCACCAGCTGATCCCTCCGATGATCCACCCACTCACATTACACGTCGCCTTCTTCGCCTTTTGGGCCGCTTGTACACGCACCTACTGGAGCCGTATACAAATGTTTCACTCACTCTTCATGAACAACTGTCGCACCTCAGCGCAGCCGCTCACCTAGTTCTTGCGATCTACTCAAGTGAAAAGGGTGGCTTTATCCCGGTTCAACTCTACTATGATGTCATGTCCATGATAAAGAATGCGTACTTCTGTGTCGGGAAGACTCAGCTCGATGATCCCGATGGGGCGTTCTGGATTATTCTTCTTGGCACTGATGGCCTCGAGAAAGTATTTGGCCGAGTGCGCACGATCACGGGAAATGATACGAACTGTGATGTATTGCAGCTGGCAAATCGGCTTGATGGAGCGGTGAACTGCACTAATATTTTTGCCTTGCATCCGGATTGGGAACGTGGTTCGCGACGGTTGACTTTGAAAGGCGTGGTGGAACAAGGCACTGACGTCAAGCAAAAATCAGACCATATTAATCCAGTGTCGTGGACAGGAGATGTGGCTGTACGAAATGTGGTTCTTAAATCATGCTGGCAGGAAGGCCGCCGCGTAGCTGAATCCGAGCTAAACAATGCGGAATGGCATGTCCCATTTACTGCCATGCGATCATGCGGTGGTGTCAATATTTTCTGCCCATTCGGTGATGGGAAGCCAGTAATTCTTGGTGGCGGGGCATTAGGTGATGAGGAGGAGGAGGAGGAGGAGGAGGAGGAGGAGGAGGCTGACGTAGGAAATGACACTGCCAATCAACTGGAAAATGCGGCGGATCAGCCTGAGCGCATGCTGGGCGATGATGATGACCATACCATGCAACCCGATCTTGAGGACTTGGCGATCAGTGAGATCGCCGCGCAGGACGCGATTGGACAGTCAAATAAACGTTACGATGCATGGATACCTGTGAGCAATGGCGGCAATAATCAGCAAATCGTGTACCAGCATAAGGGAACCGCTTGCCGTATTTTGTCGGACCCCTTGAGTAGCGGACCAGAATCTCGCGATCGACTGAAGCGTGTTCGAGGTTTACCCCGCCATACACAGATTCTGACGCAGGAGTCATCCCTGGGCTTGATTACAGATGAAGACATACCGGAACTCAGCATCCAAGATCCCGGAGCGATTCTTGTTCGTTGTGCGAACTGTGTTTTCCTTGCGGTCGTCCAAGTCATCAACTTGACTGTAGACTCGAAAGCTGTTGAATCCATCCCTATCCAAATTGTTCCGGAACCAAATGTGCGAATGGTTGCCCAGATCATGCGCCTCAGCGCTATCAACACGGAGAACTCACAAGTTGAAGGTGATTGGGAGTGGACGGGACGATTTGAATTGATCCCGGGCTTGGTCCTCAAGATCGCAGGTCGATACTTTCAATGTCTTAATCCCGTGGTTGCTGTGTCCATTCGAGAGGCTGCAGCGGGCGTCCCGACCTTTCGATTTGTCACCCAGGATTTACTGGCTGTCGGTATACTGCTCTTCGAAAAGTTCCGCAAGGAACTCCAGTTCTTACCTGCAGTGCCTTGCACTGAAACATTTCCGTACCAGACCTCAACAGGTGGGTAAACTCCTTGGGTCACGAAAACTGATCTGAGTCTTGTTCCATTCCAGGAGCTGCGTGCTTTCTTATAGAGGCAGAAAAGTCACGGGAGAAACAGCTACGAGAGAGTCACAGGTGTATGAAATGTCCGAATCTTCCTCTTAACCTTCGGAAGCCCGTATTGCTGGTTCAACATATGGGGACACATATCCTGTTCAGCCGGGGAATCAGTCCTGCCGATAACCCATGTGGTTTCTGTTTTAATACTGGGTCAACCTGCGCAATATATTTGAAGAAAGGTAAAGGATCTCACGGCGGGATACAAATCGACTTGGAGCGCTCGCGGTGCCCCAATCTTGCCAACCTGTCTGTCAAACGCGCGGCTAATTCAACAAGTTCATCGCCCTGCACCAACGCGCCGCTTACGTGCCCTATATGTCTCCCTGGTTCACCAGCCATCTGGAAATATAACCTTCGCGAGCATTTTCGTCAGCGACACGAAAATGTTAATGCAGATCTTCACCAACATCTCTTCAATATCACGAAAGACGAGAAAACATTGATGAAAAATATATTTGACTTGAAGCCTCGAATAACAAAGAAGAAACGGAAAGCGGCGGCGCGCGACAACCTCGCGATATCGGAAGCCCACAGTGTGAGGCAAACACTTCGGTTGGTTTTGATTTCCCGTTGACGATCGCGGAAAGGGCTGATCCATTTGCAGAACTGCGACACGCGAACGCAGCATCCGTGACACATCCGATACCGAGGATGTTGATGGGCAATCCGATGCCGAAGTAGAAGAAACTGATGCGGTGGCTCCAGATTCTATGGTATGATCAATATTCATATATTTGTTGCCACTAAGAACTAAAGAAACAACTAATCAGCGGCGTGCTCCGAATCTCCGCAATATCGCCTCGGACATAGACAATGAAGAACTCAGTGGTGAAGAAACGGACGACACGGACTCGGAACCTGAGCTGAGTGATGGCTCCGGTGAGTCAATTGCATCGGATAGTGAAGATCCGTTGGATATGCAATCGGAAGACGCGGGGGATGCAGTCACTATGATTGGTGCTGACAACACAGATCGACCTGGGGTTCACGCGCTCAACGCGGATGATAATGGGTCAATCGAACCCGGGGTACCCAATAGGGAGGAATTCTCGATGTCTGAGAGTAAGGAAAGCGAACGGGAGGACACCGATCAAGAAAGCGACGAAGGAGAATCGACGGCTAGCAAGAGCACTCACCAGGATCAAAATACGATGTCAACGGATACCGACATTCCGCAATCGGCTCTACCGGAGGCACAGCGTCCTACTACACAAATTCGCCAGTCCATGCGCCAGCGGCGTCCCGCAATG
Source organism: Rickenella mellea (assembly GCA_004355085.1). Lineage (NCBI taxonomy): Eukaryota > Fungi > Basidiomycota > Agaricomycetes > Hymenochaetales > Rickenellaceae > Rickenella > Rickenella mellea. Next base: position 222,365 of record ML170181.1, read on the forward strand.
CGAAGCTCTCCAGAGTCAATCGAATGCTCGTACCCTGGATGCGAAGAGGCGACCCACCTACTGGCTGACATGGTGAAGTGCAACGGACCTGGATGTGATGATTGGGTCAGTTCACGGCATAATATACAATAACTGGCTTCTTACGCACCGTCTGCAGTTCCACCTCACATGCGCCGGCGTTTTGGAGCGCCAGGTTGGCCATGACTGGTTTTGCAGTGATCCCTGCGCAGAAAACGCCGGGTTGCCCGGTGGTCGTCCTCGAAAACAAAGTCGACGGCAGGATAGTGAAGCGAATGGTGCAATGAGATAGAGATGAGCACGAGTCCAGGAACCCACGAGTACCCATACAGGTGATCCCTAACCCACGGGTATTTTCCACTCAAATGCTTGACTCGGATCCTTATGGGTAGAACCTGACGGGTTACCCATACCCACGGATCCAACCCACGAGTATTTTCAAATGACATAAAGTAATATTTTATAACACATAGAGTGATTATTAAGACTAGTATAGCCTTTATTTGTATACAAATAGTATTTAAATGCAGTTTCATATCAATTTACATGCATTGTCTATTGATTTCAACTGATTATAGCTTCCAGAACGTAAAATAACCTGCATCCCTACAAGTTACCCATGGGTACCCATACAGGTGATCCATACTCACGGGTATTTTTTATCTCAAAGCTTGACTTGGATCCCTATGGGTAGACCCTGACAGGATACCCATACCCACAGATCCAAGTCTTGCAAGTATTCCCACAGATCCGGATCCACTCACGGATGAACTCGTGCTCATCTCTACAATGAGACACGCCAAGAAGGCAAGAACGACGTAGGGGATGGTGAACGGACGAGCAACACGAGAGTTTGTTATCATTATGATTATTTTGATGTGTATTGATTACTTAATTCTTCCATAAATGGCTGTTCCCACGCTCGCTTAAGGTAGGTATGTCCCCGGGAGGCCTTATCGAACTCATTCAACCTCGTGTGTCGGACAATCTTTTCACGTACCCCTTGCTTATTATGTAACTTATTGCCACTTGTTCGTGATTATTTTTGGCACACATAGACCGAATAAGATGGCCGAACATACTTATTGTTTGAAGCTCGAACAAATCAGTGAATTATTTTGACTTTGTTTAGCGAACATAATCTACGTACGCACCAACTAAGTCAGCCACACAAAGGAAACACTTATTTGGAGTATATTCAGCGAACATATTCTTATTGTGTTCAGCAAACGAAGTCCGAATATGGCCATCAGTCATATTGCACATTTATTCAGGGTATGTTCATCCTTTGTTCGCGAAACAAATTGTATTGGACTTATTCTGACTGTGTTTGCCAAACATACCAATCGGAAGGCCGGGCCGAACGGTAAGTTGGGCCAACATAGTCGGTATAAGTCCATACAATTAGTTTCGCCAACAAAGGATGAACATACCCTGAATAAATGCGCAATATGACTGATGGCCATATTCGGACTTCGTTTGCCAAACACAATAAGAATACGTTCGCTGAATATACTCTAAATAAGTGTTTCCTTTGTGTGGCTGACTTAGCCGGTGCGTACGTAGATTATGTTCGCTAAACAAAGTCAAAATAATTCACTGATTTGTTCGAGCTTCAAACAATAAGTATGTTCGGCCATCTTATTCGGTCTATGTGTGCCGAAAATAATCACGAACAAGTTCCAAAAAGTTACATAATAAGTTTGCGCTTTGTTTCCCCCCGTCATTTTACTTTTGCACCAGGTGTCATCGTAAAGTGCACTCGGCGCCGGGGTGTGATCTGCTCCCAATGATTTCGCGAAGACAGTCCCAAAACTTGTGGTGATAGCGAGGTGTGAGGTGGCTGACGTCCTGAGAGTGATGGTTATCGCCTTCTGACCGCCGCCGAAGTCTCACTTAGTCAAGGCGACTACAAGATTGGCAAGAAAAATTTGCGGGAATCTTTGCAAAGTTGGATATTGTGGCCATTTATATAAGGTTATTTTTCATTGTTTATTGTCAGTTTCAGTTTGTGGTCGGTGGTTTAGCTGAAATTGTGATGCTACTAGTAGAGTTACAGTGCCTTGCATAAAAAAAGGTAGTCGCATGTCTCGCAGAAAAACTATTTATTATTGTTTGGTGCTGTAACAGGTGACAATCAGTCACGGTCACAACGCACTCCAGCGATGCAATCGATCGCATCGATCTTTCAACCACCACCTCTCCCCTCTACCAACGGCGTTTCTCCAGCGTATTTGATGCATTCTTGCTCTCTGTATAGTGGTTGCGGCGCACAGGAGGCTTTGGGACCCACTTCGCTTCTCGATACTAATCACTCGACGCTCGATGAGTCGACGATGACACCGCTAGGCTCTGGCACGCGAGAATGTCCAATTTATCATCGCATATTTCTGCCCATTTCTGCCATGTCGGTCGCGCACGGACCATGAAGAGGATTTGTGACCTGGCCAAATTGGCGGTGGAGGCGAAGAAGTTTGTGGATGGTGCTTTCGTGGCAGTCAGCCATCCTAGCAATGTCTCGAATGGGCATGTTTTGCTCGTAGCGCCATTTGATGATGAGTTCTCACAGCGCTACGCTCAGACGACCCATTGCGTGCTGTCCCTCACGCACTCAAATCAGGAAATTCCCGATTTGTCATACAATTTGGTCACAACAAATAGTAATAAACACATTTTCTGCGAAATCGAAACTACTTTTTTTTATGCAAGGCACTGTAGACGTTTTACTTTCGCAATCTCAGTTTGTGACCCACACGCAACCCGCACCCATGGCGCAGATAATATTTATAGCACATAATATAGGGCTATCTACGTGATTCGAAAGTGAAGTTGTTGGACGAATTCAGCACTTTCAAGTTGTGACAGATGCGTCACACATTCCTGTTCACCCTGTTCACAATGACGTCGACGCAACAAGAGCCATGCAGTGCCGAACACTGCGCAAGAACCATACGCAATGGTTAGGGTGGGCTTCGAGGTGTTGGTAAAGACAAAAGGGGGTAAGTATCTCATTCTTCATTCTTATACTCTTTTTTTACTCGTACAGTTTTTGTTGGCACGCATCGCACTGTCGCGATACGCCAACACCAAACATCTCGGGCATGCAGCGTACGTCCGCGCTGCGCCATCCCATCACAACGAACCACCATCTCCAGCTCCCAATTACCCCGAAACACACCAATACGACAGCAAGATGAGCCGTACAGCTCGACGCTCACCAACGACAGCAACCCACCAATGAAGGCAACAGCAACAGCAATGTAGCTGTCGCTGGTCCTTCCCATTTGCCAATATTACCCAACCACACAAACAACCACGAGGGTCAACACGATGGCGACGATGGCGGTGGCACGTGCGGTTCAACGACAACGACACCGACAGACAACAATGCGGAACGATGGTCACAGTGACGGGGACGCACATCGCAGATACAATGGCGCGGATACGGCGGCAGCGACGCGCACAACGCCGCTGTTGCCAGAATATTGTACATAAATAGAATAAATATATACTATTGTTCCTATCTGACATACCCGCGATCAGCTAAAGACCGCACGAAACCCGTACCCGTACCCGCCATGGCCACTGGAGCCACTCGAACGTCAGCCACAGGTCCACTGCGAGCCACACAGCACGTAAGCGGTGGCGCACAACCACACAAACCACAGTGCCACACCGAAAGCTGTGCAAACCAAGTATCGAAACCTGGTTCGCAAACTGAATTCACGCGTTGTAGAGCTGGAGCTCTTACTGCGTCCCGATCTCGTCCACAACATCCCACCATCACGACAAACAAGGTCGCGAACCTATTACGTAAGGTCGCGACGCCGACCATTGAGCGCGATGCAGACGCGCATGCGCGACAATGCGCAACACTAACTCGCGCATTGCACACCTCATTACATACCATCGCTCAACCCACCACACCTCTCACACACACTTCACGACCCCAACCGACCTTATTGCCCTCACGACGCGCGGCCCGACTCATACCCGCGTACCCGTCAGCGCCCTTTGTCCCAATGCGCGCCTATACCCGACGTCGCCACGCTATCAAGCCGCATCGAGACGCTCGACCGCAACATGGCGCCCTGCATTAGAGACGGCGGCTTGCCATTGGCTGGAGTTGCGAGGCATCATCAGACACAAAATAGAAGTAGTTAGACGTGTTGTAGCCTACTTAAGCTTGACTCCCACTTTCCAATGGACGCTTTTGGCACTTTCCCCCCATCATCTCACTGCGCTGCAGAAGAACAAGTGTTCCGCTAGCTGTTGTCCCTTCTCTCATCGTATCCTCGTCCTTCCTTCGCTACGCGCTTGTTGTCTCTCATCACGCTCTCGCTATCTCTATCGCGCTTTTGCGTGTCGTCGTCGCGCTCTCGCGATCTTGTTGCGCTCTCGCGTTTCCACGTTGCGCTCTCGTTCTCTTTCATTGCGCTTTTGTCACTCGTCGCTACGTGCTCATTTCATTGTCTCATATCTACCAACCTATACTCCTCACCTCTCCTGGTCATCATCCCCTCCCCTTTTATAGACACTATCGTCCCCAGTGACGAACTCGGTGCTGACTCTCAGTCGCACCTGCCTTCAGGAGACTTCCCATCTCTTCAGCGGGTACCAGACAACGGATCAGGAGGGACAGATGCTGCGTGGCAGAGTTGGATCCTAGACCCGTCCGCTGGCTTCCTCGCGGTGTCACATCTGATTGGCACCTGTGTAATGATGCGCCGCAGCCTTGGTGGTGTTGTGGATGCAACGCTGAAGGTCTGCGACACGAAGAATTTGAGAGTTGTTAATGCAAGTGTGCTGCCAATTCAGATCAGTGCACATTTAAGCAGTCCACTTTATGGTATCGCAGAGAAGGCCGCAGATATTATTAAGGCGGCAAATCCGTAACATGGACTAAGAACCTGGAGAGGTTAGCCACATACCGTGATTGTCATCTTGCTCGCTCTCGCACACTGATTACCATATATCTAGCATTATTACATATGCAGCAGTTTGGAGGTCTTTACACTCCCCCACGTGTCCACCCGGACTCCACCTGGAGTCCACCAGGACTCCGTCCAGAGTCCGGTAGGTTCTGGAATCCCAATCCAGACTGTCAGAAGACTCTACCAAGAGTCCACCTGGACTCCACCTGGACTCCACCCGGAATTTGTACCAGTAAAGTAGATTTAAGCAATAAACCACTTTTTAACCAGTCCAGATATAGTCCACCGGACTCCAGGTGGACTATTGGATATTTCCGGACCAGGAATGGACTCCAGACAGACGTCCGGCTGGACTCCGATTGGACTCTTACTAATTTATAGTGGGAAAAAAAAAAAGTCGAGAACAAGGGTTCAAACTCACATCTCAAAGGATTTTTGCTAGAGAACCATGTGACTTTCAACGCTCTACTGACTGCACCACAGCACAAACAAAATCTGTACCAAAATTACAAGTTATATACGCCCCCGCAGTCCATTCAGGATGCGTGACACATCAACCATCAGCAACCGTGACACAACCATCGCTTCGCTTCCCGCCACGTCCACAACCACGACATCCACGACCACAACCACCTCCTGCCCTGTCACCACCACCACCAACAACAACAAGACAACGGCGACGAAGCGACGGCGTGGACGGATGCGAGGACAGGGAGCAGGGCAAGACGTGAGGCAACGGAGCGGCACGAACAGCCTCGCGCTGTTCGCTGGAGCGCTACGACGCCGCGATCGCATGGATCGCGGCGTCATCGGTATGTTTTCTTTTTATATACATGTTTTTTTAACTAACTACCGCATTACAAACAACAACGGCAACGGCAACGAAACGACGGACCACGAAGACCCACGACGGACCACAAGACACGAGACACGAGCACGAGCCACAAACGGCCCCCAAACGGACACGGCCCAACGCCTACGTCGAATAACAGCCCACGCACAACAAGCGTGGCACGACCCACGACCCACGACGACGACGAACACGGAAGGTGGGGTACGGGCCAGGGGCAGGGCACAGAGCAGCAGCAGCTTTGCGCTGCTCGCTGGGAGGCTACGGCGCCGCGATCTCATTGATCGCAGCATCAATGGTACGTTTCTTTTTTTTCAAAACATTTTATTTTACTAACTACACAATTCTCAACGGGAACGAGAACAAACGGACGACAACGACAACGGACGGACGGCAACAATGAACAAACGCAACCACCACCCACCCACCGCCCTCGCCCTCGTCTCGAAGCGCGCGCCCCAGCCACGGCGTACAACGCGTACGCGAACCCAACCCACCCACCCCAGATTGCGTCGCTGAGGCAACGCAGTCCCAACGCACGCACGGACAGCCCGACGAGCGCATGACACGCCAGCCAGGCCATCCCACTCCCGCCACCCCACCTCTCTTTCGAAGAGTGCGCATCACGCACCCGCAAGACCACGCAACCACCCCGCTTCGAGCACGAGAAGCGCACGAGACCACAGCAGCGCCCGCACGACACACGACCGCCCCAACCGACGTCAGACGGCCCCACTGTGTGCACGAAGAGCACGCCAGCGAGCAACAAACAACGAAATTGGAAGGCGGGGTACGGGCGGCAGGCCGAATCAGCAGCAGCAGCCTCTCGCTGCTTGCTGGTGGGCTACGACGTCGCGATCGAATCGATCGCGGCGTCGTTGGTGCGTTTCTTTTTTTTTGTGCATTTTATTGGCTGATCAACCCCAGGACCACCCAGCCGTCCTCGGCGAGCAGCCACCACCCAGCCACTCCCATCACCCGTCACGAAGAGTGCCCGACGAGCGCCCGACCACGTCAACGCGCACCAACCCACTCCAGCCGCCCCACCGCTCACTCGCGACGAGCGCATGGCATCAAGCGCCCACCCACCCACCGCTCGATCGACAAGCGCGCAACCGCGCCGGCGCCGCCAGACTACCGCAACCCCCCAGTGCACCCAGCGAACACGCGAGCGAAGGCCACGGCACGACGGGACGCCGCCGCGCATGATAGGCCATGTGCGCAGCAGATTTGAGGGTACAAACAATTAGGAAAATATATATATTTATAATTATCATGTTTCGTAGTTACAGTAGCAGTAGAAAATTAAATATATCTTTTTACAAACAAAAAATGACCTGGAGGGACTTTAAAAGATGTGAAATTTCTGACAGTCCATGTGCAATCCATCCTGACTCCTGATGGACTCCAGGTAGACTTCGAAGGACTTGGAGAATTCTTTGTGTGGCCATTTGATAAGTCAGTCTATGTGGAGTCCAGGTAGGGTCCAGGTGGACCCGAAAATATTTTCTTATATCCACCCAGACTCCACCCAGACTCCACCAAGACTCCATGGAGTCTACACGGAGTCCAGGTGGACACGTGGGGGACTGTAAAGTACTGGCAGTTTGTAACGTCTTGTTCATGTGTACATTTAACTACTTGTCACGACGTTGACAATCATCAGTCAGTGTGACGTATCATTTAAAAAAGCCTGTTGTCTTAATAGCACAGATTCACGAAACCTCTATTCCTTGCACATCGACATGTCAACAACAATAAGTGAGGTACAGCAATAATACACCGAAAATTCAAAGCAAAGGTGACAACATAGAGGGCAATAATCGAAAGCGATAAATGCGACAATTCGAGTACTCTGCAGTGGTGCGGAGAAATGCTGATGTGCCGTTTGTTCTCATGCTGGGGGGCCACATGCAAAGCCTGACCGGCAGGCGCGTGTCAGGAGGATATAGAAATTGACTATTGCTCACTGAAGAAACGATTTGCGACAGATTATCGACAATCCTCCATTGAGGCTTAGATCCGGTGCTCGACGTACGCACGTGGGTGACAGCAGTGTCAACACCACGGACAGGGGACAGCACTACCTCGAGATTGACTAGGGATAAGGTTGGTAGTGGTGGGACGTCCGACAATATATGTAGGAACGCTGGGACGCAAAGCTTTGAGAGCGTCTTGAAGAAGGGGTACTGTGGGGTGTCGGAGGCGACAAATGGTTGTTTTCAAGAGACGTTGACAAATGGAATGTGGTTGCAAGTGATCCTTTCCTACAACAACACTTGCTGCATGAAATTTTGCGGAATGGCATTGGAAATGGGCTTGAATTACGGAGTTCAACGATCCTCAATACGCCTGAAAGCCAATGCATTAGGCACGTATCAAAGGATGTAAGGGGGAGCACGTAGATCTGCCAGAACACACCTGCAGAACAAGCAACCATGTTGTGCCAAATCCCATCTACCTAATGTCATCCTTTCTCAACTTCCATTGCTTCTTCGTATGCTCGCATGAGCGCCAACCTCCAACTCGTGTGAACGATACATGACCCAGATTTTGTAAATCAGCTCGCCGAATGTCCATTTCGGAGACAAGTTGGCAATGTGGGACAAGTCTGCAGTCAGTGATCTGTAGATTTCACACTCCACAGGAAGCTCCAAGCAGATTTTGAGTACACAGCACGCAATGCGAAGGCTTCCGTAACAAGTAACTTCAACTCTGACTTGTCTATTGTAGATCTGAGGAGAACAGAGAGGACGTCAAGCCGTTGTGGTACTGTGAAAGCATGGCGGTTTGCATTGCTGCGGTGGTCCGGTATGTTAATGGCGACGTCACCAGGTAAAGGGATACGCGCGATGGATGGCGCACAGAACGAGGGGGGTCTGACAGCAGTTTGCCAACAAGTGGTTCTTATCTAGTCGCATTGAAGTTTGAACCATCACCACTGGAGTCAATTTAATGGTAGGCAAGACCGAGCCTTTCAACAGCGCGTCTTACGGGGTCCCACTCAAGCAAATGGAGGCGTGGGAAGATCAATGTCTTTGAGGAGTGCGCAGCTTGTCGTCCAACAACTCGCTGTCATCAGCGCACTCCCGTTCAAACCGAACTACTCCTTCAATTTACCATGCCCCTAGCCAACGGAATCTACAAGATCAAGAATGTGCGAACCGAGAACTACGTTGCTCTTCATAGCGCGCGAAACGACCTCGTCGCAAGCGATCACGTCAATCGGAAAGGCGAGGATGTCAGTTTTTCGCTTGACTGGTCGTACCAAAGCCAGGACTCTGACACGATAAACCTTTTAGTGGGAGGTGACTTTCCGCTACAATGACAGATACTTCATCCAAAATTGCCAATTCAAAACATATGCCGGCAGTTATCATCGACCACATCGTCCGACAGAGTTGTATGTTAGAGGGACGGAGGGACCTTATCTATGGGAAATGAATGAGTTTGACAACAGCTTCGTGTGGGTGAACTCAGGAATGACTCATTGCATCGTCTGCCTAACAAACGAACAGTATTCGGACCACGGATGTTGTGAAATACTGGTGCTTTGAGGATGACCAACCAAATTCGCAGGTGTGCACTGCATCCACTTTCTGTATCTGTATCTGCATATGTAATGATATTACCTTGTAGGTTGTCCTCCGAGGTGAATCACCCGGAAATACATACTATTTGTGGAAATTTGAAGGAATAGGAGCCACTGAAGAGTTACCTCTGGATGTTCAGATGCCTTTGGTGACAAAACAGGTGAGTAATCTGTCATGGTGTTCTTGCACAATGTAATAACACCATTTTAGAGTCAGTTATTGAATGAAACACTTGACTGGGACGGTGAGTACATTGCATGTGGAATATTATTTTGTAATTTAATCTCTGTAATGGTGACAGATATGACAAGGTTCTTGTCTGAGAAACTCCCTCGAGTGCCCGAGGCAACTTTCATGCCTGAGCATGCCTGTCTTGCAGGAACTCGCACAGGTCTTCTGAAGACAATCAATGAATGGACAACAGCATCTGACTCTATTTATTGGCTGACTGGGCCAGCAGGGGCTGGTAAGTCCACCATTGCTCACACAGTTGCATTTGTTATAGATCGGGGATTTATGACGTTTGGTGTAACTACTTACAACTGTAGACTACAAAATAATAAAGCTATTTAATATTTCTAGACTACTAGGAGTTGTGAGACATGTGATGGAAGCGTGAGGGGATCTAAACGAATAGAAGTGGAGGTAGGTGGGGAATAAATGGGTAAATGGAAGGTATTTAACTAACGATGAGCGGTAAGCCTTTGGAGCTAGCACACAAAATTAGAATACGTACCACTGGTTGAGAATATCTTGCCAGAAGATATTCGAAGCGCTAAACGAAAGGTTGAGTCGATTAGCGAAGGATGAACGTGGAAATTAAGGAATAAACTCTTAATTACCTTTAACACACAGGGAAGTCTCTGAGCGAGTTTGTGTATACGGGATATGCTCGTATGCACGAGGGCGAGTAGACGAAATAGTCTTGAGGTGATGGGATCACACTGGTAAGAGGTTAAGATGCGAAAGATGATGTATTCACGAAGATGAGGTCTTAAATACAAGAGTATGACTCAACATGACTCAACTACGATTCTGGGACCGAAGGAAATAAGGAGAATACTGTAGAAGGTTCTCCAATGAGGTCGCGATCGAAAATGGACGTCACAGACGCGAGGTCGAACGCATATATCCAAGCGCACAGCACATGGGATATAAGAATAGCCTTCGTATCGAAATAGCATCTTGAATACGTGAGAGGCCGGTCTGGAACGTCTAGAGCCGACAGATAGCATGGTTAGGTACCATCTGACAAATGTGGAAGGAGATCGGAGGCCTCGAGGCTCAGGGGGAACGATACGAAGATCCAGGAGTTGAAGAAGTGGCATGAGAACAGAGTACAAAGGGACGGATTATTGTAGTAATCCAGTCATGTGACCAACCCGCGGGAAAGTGGTGACAATAAGCGACGCGACAAGAATCTGGCGCCCGCGTCTAGTGTTGCCAAGAAAGGAAACATTACAACGTAGTTGTAATGTCATTAGCACCTTCGACAATAAACTTGTACAATTTGTACTACTCGAACCGCTCGATGAATACCTTCGAAGTCCTTAATGAAAGTTGTTAATAGGACTTCTAATAAGCTGTCAAAAAAGTAACTAAGGCGTAGCTTGTAATTTCATCGAGGATCGTACGAAATTGTATAAAAGTATGATATTGATCACAGATCAACCGGTCGAAGCGGTAAAGTTAACAAAACTAATACTACAAAGTGTAATCGAAGTAAGGCTAATTACAAACAGTAAGACCACAAATTCGTAATGAAATAGAGACCATAGTTGTAATACAATTACAAAAGTAAGGAAAATGGCGCTAATGCTTGTTGAAAGCATTAGGATTTGGGGTGTAATAGCATTGTAACTATTAGCACGAAAGGGTAATGCATAGTAAGGAAATTGAGCGCATACAACCAGTGCATAATAGAATAAATCCTAGTGGCGCGGATCGAACTATTGGAATATTTTAGCAGTTATTCGTAGGTGTTAATACAAATAGTACCTACTAAAATCCCGTATCCTAACAGCATTGCAGGCATACAGGAACAAAATGCTTGGTGGCTGCTTCTTTTTACATCGTGATTTCAATGAGCGCAGGAATGCACACTTAGTGGTCACCTCTCTTGCATTTCAGCTTGCTCACTTTGATCATGAAATTGCTAAGAACATTAGACACACTCTGACAAGACATCCTGATCTTGCATCATCACCAAGTCTTCATAATAAGTTTGCTGGCCTCATTGTTGAGCCTGTGAGAGATGCTTTGGGTGTCAAAGGACCTATTCTTCTGGTCATTGATGATTTGGATGCTCTGGATAATGGAAGCAATACAAATAGTAGAATGCGACGAGATTTTCTAGCTTGTATAGCAAATTTGGAATCAGAGCTTTCTTTATGACTAGCAGACCAGAAACAGATATAATGCAGGAATTTTCATCTTTCTGGCAGTGCTCCCTTGTACTTGAAGCAAAAGAGACACAGGATGACTTGAAATTATTTACTGCTAGTTGCATGGCCAAAATCACCAGGCAATATAAATATCTAGGTGACCATTGGCCTGGATCTGAAACAATTTCAGAACTTGTGAAAAAATCATGTGGTCTTTTTATCTGGATTTACACAGTATACCTTTTTCTGAAGCAAAGAGATGCTATTGCAAGGTTAAAGATAGTTTTATCTTCACAGGCTCTTGGAGATGCAGAGAGTGAACTGGATAAGCTTTATGCTCAAGCTCTCCTTCATCATCCAGATATATCAGATGTAGTGTTCTATGACAGATTTCAACAAGTCATTGGAGGAATGGTGGTGTTATTTGATCCACTTCCTTCAGCATCTCTCGATTCTTTACTCAAGTTGTCATTTCATTCAGATGACATTGTATCAACTATGCAGTCATTTTTGCAAAAGACAGATGAAGATATTGTACAATTTATTCATCCATCATTTTCAGAGTTTCTATCAGATCAAACTTGTTGTAAAGATAATGGACTAAGAATTGATAAGAATTTTCAACATTATGTTCTTGCAAAAGCTTGCCTCGCCAGAATGCATGAGATGCTTAGAAAAAAAAAATGTGATGTTGATCCATCAAAGTTGAACTCTGAGATTTCAGATCTTGATGACAGAATTATAAAAAATATTTCAAAGGAGCTTCAATATGCCTGTCAGTATTGGGCTTACCATTTTAGTTCAATGTCTATGTTGAATGAAGAAGTATGTGTGCTTGTGAAAAGATTTTTACAAAATGATCTTCTTCACTGGTTAGAGGTTCCTAGTCTGTTGCAAAAAATGAAAGTCACTTTAGTATCACTGAATTTGGTGCAAGAAAAGATTGAGGTAAGGTCACAGCATTGAGAGAATGTTTTTGAATTGACAAATTACAGCAGAGCTATGCAAATTCAAAAGAATTATCACAGCTTTTGCTTCTGACACATGATGCAGCAAAATCTGTCTATGGATTTAATCACCTTATTGGCCAAAGTGCAATGCATATTTACAATTCTGCATTGGCTTTTGTTCCTCAGCAAACTATTCTCTATAAATCTTACTCATCAAACTCAGAGAACAATGTAAAAGTTCTGAATGGTACATCATTGCATTGGTCTGCTCTTATCACTGCTTGTGAGGGTCACAATGGCTCAGTCACATGTGTGGAATTTTCTCCTGATGGCTCAAAGATTGTGTCTGGTTCAATTGATAACACTCTTCGCTTTTGGGATGCGGCATCAGGTGTAGCCATTGGAGAGCCATTAAATGGTCACACTGATCCTGTTTATTGTGTAAAGTTTTCTCCTGATGGCTCACAGATTGTATCTGGTTCAAATGATAACACTCTCCAATTATGGGATACAAAATCAGGTGTTGCCATTGGAAAGCCATTGGAAGGTCACAATGGGCCTATCATTTGTGTTAAATTTTCGACTAATGGCATATTGATTGTTTCTAGTTCAAATGATGGCACTCTTTGCTTGTGGGATGCAAAATCAGGTGCAGTAATGGGGCCGCCAATAAAAGGTTATAGTGAATATATTCATTGTGTAGAATTTTCCCCTGATGGCTTATCAATTGTGTCTGGTTCAAGTGATAACACTATTTGTTTGTGGAGTGTAAAATCAGAAATTGTCATAGGCAAGATATTATGTGGCCATAGTAATGAGGTCACCTGTGTAGCATTTTCTTCTGATGGCTCAAAGATTGTATCTGGTTCATATGATACCACTCTTTGCTTGTGGGATGCAAACTCAGGTTTTGTCATTAGACACCTACTGAAAGGCCACACTGATGGAGTCACTTGTGTAGCATTTTCTCCTAATGACTCAATAATTGTATCTGGGTCTTGGGACAAAACTATTTGCTTATGGAATGCAAAATCAGGTGCAATTATTAAAAGGCCATTGGAGGGCCATAGTCAGGCTGTCAATTGTGTTAAATTTTCTCCTGATGGTTCCTTGATTGTACCTAGTTCAGATGATACCACTCTTTGCTTACGGGATGTAAAATTAGCTACAGCCATTGGAGAGCCATTAGAAGGCCATAATTGGCCTGTTTATTGTGTTGCATTTTTTCCTGATGGCTCAAAAATAGTATCTGGTTCTTGGGATCATACACTTCACTTATGGGATGTGAAATCTGTCCTAGCTGTGAGCAAACTATCAAGCAGTCACAGTGATGAGATCAGTTGCACCGCATTTAAATCTCATGGCTCAAAAGATGTATCTAGTTTTCAGAACAAAAGTCTGTATGTATGGAACACAACATCAGGTACAGCCATGGGAAAGCCACTAGAAGGTCATAGTAATATAATCAATTGTATTGCATTTTCTCCTGATGGCTTGAAAATTGTATCTGGTTCAGATGATAACACTCTTCTCTTGTGGGATGCAAAATCTGGTGCTGCCATTGGAAAGCCCTTGGTATTTCACATTGAGCCAGTCATTTGTGTTGAATTTTCCCCTGATAGCACATTGATTGTATCTGGTTCAAGTGATATGACTCTTTGCTTGTGGAATGCAGAATCTGGTGCAGCTGTTGGACAGCCATTAATAGGCCATACTCATTCAGTCCATTGTGTGGCATTTTCTCCTGATGGCTTAACTATTGTATCTGGTTCATTTGACAACACTCTCATTTTGTGAGATGCAAAATCTGGTGAAGCCATTTGTGAAGCATTGGAGAACCACAGTGGTAGTGTCTTTTGTGTAACATTTTCTCCTGATGGCTCAAAGATTGTGTCTGGTGCCCAGGACGGAAATCTGTGCTTGTGGAATGCAACATCAGGTGCTGCTATTGGAAAGCCATTGGAAGGTCACAGTTCTACAGTAAATTGTGTTAAATTTTCTCCAGATGGCTCAAAGATTGCATCTGGTTCATTTGATACAACTGTTCACTTGTGGGATGCAAAATCAGGTGCAATCATTGGAAAACTATCACAAGCTTGCAAATGTACAATTGATTGTGTTGCATTTTCATATGATAGCTCTCTTCTTATATCCCAATCACGTTGGGAAACACTCATCTGGAATGTGCACACTCAACTTCAATTAACTGCAGATGAGATAAAAAAACACAAAATCCTTACCATTGCCCACTGATGCTGCAATTTTGTTTCAGGTTCATGAATCAGGATGGCTCGTATACAATTCCTTTTTCAGAATCTGTTGGATTCCTCCTAAAAACAGAGGTCATAAACTAACCTATTGCAATGGCATTCTTTGCATAGGAGGTGGATCAGGATGGGTAACAATTTTAGATATTTCCAATGCTCTAAATAATCTCCTGTCTCTCTAGTTTTTCTACCTTGGTTTTTTGGCATTATATAATATATAAATTCATTGTAAAATTTATTGTGTGATCAAAAGAACAATAAGTACAAGACAACTGGTAAGTTACTGTAGATTCCTGTTCTGGTTGCTGGCATTGATCAACATGAAATGGCAAGTGATTTGATTTACAGTAAGTTCTGAAAGTTACACATGTATGCTTCGTCTGTTTTAGCAGCGATTCTGGCATGCCATGCAGGTGTGGGACAAGATTTTGGGTTTGCACAAGCAAAGATCACTCTAGCACCTTTAGCAATATTTAGAGACCATGCAGTGTGAAAGCTGCTCTCGTCACAGAAGGCTTGCGTTGGCGTTCCGTTTAACACCGATCGTTTGGCATAGCGACAGATTTACGGTGCACGGACGTGGATTTGGGTTTGCGCGAGACGATCATGGGCCGGCAAGTAAGGTGCGGCTTCTCTTCTCGTCTTGATGAACGCGGAAGTCTTATGGATCAGACTCTTCTAGCTTGCGAGTGATGCGAGAAGACGGACAGTGTTCAGAGCTTTTGGGGCAATAGTTTCCCCTCACACACCCGCGTTCCCGCATATGTCACCATCTATATCGTGTACGTTTCGGGACGAGAACAGCTTCGAGAAGTTGTGTATGGGAGGCTTATCATGAACTAACTTCTGGCGTTCCGTGTAACGCCGTTCGTGTCGTCTGTTTTAGCAGTAATTCTGGCACGGTGCGGTTCCGGGATGCAGGTTTGAGTTTGCGCGAGAAGATCAATAGTTCGCAGTGCCGTGAAGCCGAGGAGCAGCTTGCTTCTTCTCGTGTTGGTGACCGCGGAAGTCTCGTTTCTGTATACGTTTCGGTGGCTGCGCGGAAGGCGTCGTGCGTCGTGCCAGAAAAGGCCCACTGGAGTTCGCGAGCTCGATGCGGTCATTGACAAACCCGATTGAGGCCGGTGACGCGGATCCGGCGATCGCTGGGTGAGACGACGTCATCCCGGAGAAGAGCTGTCTGCCCAACGCGGCCGAGACTCTGAGCATCGCAGACGTTCAGTCTGCTTTGAAATGCGACGACGAGGAGTGGTGGGACACCCGGTCGCACGGCTGTGATACACCGCCTCAGCAGGGGAAGCTGCCAGCAACGTGAGATTGCCATATGTGGGAAGCAATAACTGCGGAGGGGGGACATGCCGAGTGGATGCCGGTTGTTTTATAGTTCCTGCTCTCACTCACCTCATCGCTCGTGTCTGACCCCACACTCCCTTCCCTCTCCTCCTCTCCCTCCTCTCTCCCACTAAGGCCATGGCATACATAGCCACCACCGTCCTCCTCCTCCTCGCCGCCTCGCTCGACCACTCCTTCGTCTACGCCTCCCCTAGTCCCCTGGCCCCTCCAATACACATACCCCTAGTCCGCCGCGCGAATGCACACAAGCGATCTTTAGACGACTGGGCAGCAGCCGCAGACTCCGTACGAGCCAAGTACGGCTACGCTCCCGTTACCGACAGCACCGGGTCCTCTCTCGCACCTGGACGGCGGAAGAGGGGGAGCGTAGCGAACATCCAGACGACCAATCAACGTTCAGACTCGTCGTACTTTGCCTCTGTGAACATCGGTACTCCGTGAGTCTATATTTTCATTGTCCACGCTTCTCATCGTCGTACGTGCTGCTCGTTGCGTTTCCCATCTCTTCGCCTATCGCTTTCCTTGGCTTGTTGAAAATTTCGGGAGAGGCGGCGCCAAGTCAGGGCAGTGTCGGTCCGTCCCGCTCTCCCCTGACCGCTGGCACCTGACACCTCCTCCGATTCATTCATCGTTCACTTGCATCAAAATCCTCGCCTTGCGTATCTGCTTCGCAATATTATTGAGAGATTGGCGCTCAAGTAATCGCCGTCATCGATCCGCCTTTCTTGGCGGTTTCGCTTGGTCGAAGATCTTGTTACTCTCAGCGTGGAATCCCGAGTTGTTTTCAAAAACCAATTAAGTGCAAGTGGATGAAAAGTGACTTGGCGTGTGCAATCCTATCAACGTAAACGTTTCACGCCGTTACTTTACTGCGTTCGAAAAATGTTTATTGTCGATGACGAACGAGGAATCGAACGACATCAAACGTCTCAATGACGTTTTTCACATCAATATTCCAATTGGTTGTATGTCTCCTCGTGTTTTGGACCATCTCAGTCAATGCCATGCCTCCCATTCCTTACCTCTATTCTTACCACCACACCAATCAACCGTTTCACAAACCTCCATAACTAACCACCCTCCCCCCACACAGCCCACAACCCCTCAACGTAATCCTCGATACAGGCTCCTCCGACCTCTGGGTCGCCTCCTCGCAATGCATCCAATGCCCCGCCAACACGCCCGGCTACGACACCGCCCGCTCCACCACCTTCGCCGCCTCCAACAACGGGCTGCGCATCAGCTATGGGAGCGGGGAGGTCGAAGGCGTGATTAGCGCTGATACGGTGAATATGGGCGGGTTTACGGTTATGCAGCAGACTTTGAGTAAGTCCCGTCCACTTCATCTCCTCATCTTTTTCGTTATAAGTACATTTGAAATTAACGTTGCGTTTATTTTGGCAGCGATCGTGACGTCAATGACAGACGGCCTCCTCAACGGGGGCACATCCGGCATAATGGGGCTCGCATTCACGCCCATCGCCTCATCGCGCGCCACGCCCTTCTGGCTCACCCTCGCCACCACTAGCCAACTCGCCTCGCCAGAGATGGCGTTCTGGCTTACAAGGTTCAATGGGGACGATAATGCCAGTATTAATGAGCCGGGCGGGGCGTTTACGTTGGGCGGGACGAATACGACGTACTTTAGTGGGAGTGTTGATTTTGTGAATATACCCAGTGGGGTTACGCCGAGTTTTTGGAGTTTGCCGTTGACGAGTGCGTTTTTCTCCCCATGTCTCCACCCCTCCTGTTCTCTTTTCAGTTTCTTTCCGTTTGCGATTTTTGGGGGGCTAATTGTGCGATTTTTGAACAGCATTAACGGTGCAAGGCAACTCCGTCACGGTTCCGCAGGGGAACAACTTCCTTGCGGCGATCGACACGGGGACGACGCTCGTCGGCGGACCGACGTCGGCTGTGGAGGGTGTGTACCAGCAGATACCAGGGAGTCAGGCGCTGTCGGGGAGCATGGCGGGGTTCTTCGCTTATCGTACGTCTCTCCCTCCTCTCCCCTCACACAAGAACGCAATACATGACGCAATAATTAATGCTTAATTTTATTCGACACAGCATGCTCGACGAAAGTATCCATCACGCTCTCGTTCGGCGGGAAGACGTGGCCACTGAGCGACCAGGACTTCAATATCGGGCAGCTGCAGGGGTCGACGTTGTGTGTGGGTGGTATATTTGATCTGAATGGCGGGGCGACGACGTCCCCTGGGACGGGTGGGCCGGCGTGGGTCGTTGGGGATACGTTCCTCGTACGTCGCTTCTTTTTTCTTCGTCCCGCCTTGCACATCACTAACTCCTACTTTTTCACAATTTAACTAGAAAAACGTATACACAGTCTTCCGCCAATCACCGCCCTCTGTCGGGTTCGCCGAGCTCTCCACCGCAGCCGGCGGCACCGGCACCTCCTCAGGCACTGGCACAGGCTCGGGTGGTTCGTCCTCACCTTCCTCGCACTCTTCGTCGAACGGCCCGCAGCTCACGATTATTTCCTCCCTGCCTCCTTCGTTGACCCGACCTGGTTCGGCGTCTGCGACTGCAGGTGCGGGCACGGGGAGCTCAGGTGCAGAGCGGAGAGGAGCGCCGTATCTTGGGTTCGTTGGCGCGTCGTTGGTGCTATCCGGTCTGCTTTCCGCGGCTTGGGTGCTATAACGCTATGATAACTTTCGGTTCTCCACTATCGGCGTCACACGCGCGGGAGGGAGTGGAGTTTGGCTTCACATGCGGATGGGCTGGATTGGAATACTTATCGGATGGCTAACGGATGGATATCGAACGGAAGGGGATTGGAGAGGCGCCGAGACTTTACCACCAGCACACGGACTTACAATATTCGCTAATTCATTACATGCAATGACGTACTATCTAAAATCATTTTATGCTGACTCTGTTGTTCGAGGGACATTCATTTTTTGGATTTATACACACTTTGTATCATTCCTACTTGGCTTCGATGAATGCGATATTTCGAATTCGATCGCATTACGTCACTGGGAATCTTGCGTTGTTTGGCACCAGCCATTGGACCAAACAACCGCTTCACATGGTCAAAACTCCGGCGAGGCAGGTTGACACCTACCCATGCTGTCGCGCCGTTTCTGAGCCAATTCAACCTTACCCGCAGCCGCGACACCTTTGCGTCAGCACGACTCGGAGGATGGGGCCCGAATGTCAGCAAGAATACAGCCTTTATTTTTGCAGTAATGCTGAGTGGGGAACCCGAATTGCAGTCATGCCAGCGCACCCAATACAACAACGAAATCGATAATGCAGCTCTCACTTTCACATCAGGTCATTTACATTAGTATGTGTTCTGAGAAAGTGTCGAACCCATCCATTCGCCTCTATCATCGCTTCAACGAGGAGACGAGGGTCACGGTCTCAATCGGGATCGTCGATGTCCATATCTCACTTCTTGCTTACTTGCTAAACCCACCAATAATTCTCTGTCATAGTTTAAACAAAGAGGAGTTGCCATTTGATCAGGAAAAAGGTGAAGTTGATCAATTAACAATCCCGGAGTACAAGCACTAATATTACACCATCGGGACAAGGGACCCTCATCCGCGGTACTGAGGCGGCTTCGAAGATGTGGCAGAACGGGCAAGCTGATCCGCAACATCTGGTGTGTTAGGGAGTTCCCTATTCGGCTGTGGGGTCGGGATGTCCTGTTGAGGACTGGTGGGGGGCGGAATTTGCAAATACTCAGCAACTTCTTTGGCAATTTCGCTAATCTCATGTCCCGACGGCCTGACAGGTAAGTTGCTCGACCCAACCCCTGCATGATTCTGACGAGTATCTGAGTGCTGCGTCAGGCGATTATCAGATATAGAACCGCCAAGATTCTGCAGTTCCAAGGTGTCGGAACGCAGGGAGGGTACTCGAACCGGTGGACCGGCATTCGGGTCTAATTCTCTTGGACGTCGACCGCCCCGCGGATAATTGTCGTAGGGAACCTGCGGAGCGTACTCGTTATAACCAGCACGATATACGTCGCCGGACTTGTATGAATCTCTGAGATACTGTGTGCTAGGAGCGATGTGCTGTTGGTTCCTATTCCATATGAAGAAGAGGACGATCAGGCAGAAAAGCACCGCAGCAATAGTGCCGCCCACAGCGCCGCCAACTACAGCACCTTCGTTAACGTGTGAAAGCGACTGAATGGTCTCAGTTGCTGGAGGTGTGCGTGATGAAGACGAGGTGCTTGGAACTGTCGGAGTAGGGGTCGTAGTGGGAGCTAGTGTGGTTGTGGGTGTTGGAGTGTTTGTGGCGAAAGCGCCGATGCCGCTCAGTGTAACGCCAATGGATGGCTAAGAATCTTATAAACATTTATCCGGTGTGAATCTGACGTACTCACTGCCGGCGTACCAGTAACAGCCTTCGCCATGGATAAGAACTGCTGAAAGACATCGTTTGAAGGGGGATTAATAGCTCTGAGAACGTCGTTTAAACCAGCGATAATAAAGTCCACGGATACATACCCAGCCATTCCACGAGAGCAGTGGGACGCAGGAACTGTGCCTTGACAAAAGTAGTAGATCGCTATATACAATGTTCATCAAAAATGATGGAGTGGTGGTCTGTCAAATGCTCACGTTGCGACCCATCAGTGATGTGTAGTGCCCAAACGGGCACTGGTGCGGTCGAGTTCGCGCCGTTTCCATAAAGTCCGCTGTTGAAACCGCCGGGGAGTGGAACGCAAGGATTTTCGAAAGAGGACTGTGTTACACCATGTAACCTGTGCAGCACAGTAAGCAGAGACCCAGCACATTCACTCCAGAAGCCTCACAAGCCATCGAAGCTAAAAATCACGATATCTCCCGTTGCTGCGATAAGCGCTGGTGGGTCGTAGAAGCTCCCTTCTAGGCCGATGTGAACCTGAAAGAAGGTTTAAGTGCGTTATTGAGATATGTTCAGAGTACGCTGTACCGTATAAGTAGTCTGGGCGAAGGCGATTTGGTTCATCAAACTCGCCAAGACCACCCACGCAAGGGAAGAAATCGTATGGCACATTTGGCTGACGATGACGAATAGATGGGTTACTGATCGCTTTATAGCCAAGCCCTAAACCAGGACCCACTCAGTTCGCCGGTTTCTAAATGCAGCACTGAATGGTGAGTAAGTGTCGCTCGTGGCTGTAGGCCGATTCGGAACCGAACGAGGTGAGGTACGTTTGACATGCCTGCGCTTAAGTCGATTCCAGGTGTGAACCACGAGGACGACTACTCCAGTGAAGATACTGAGCTGTGTCACGAATTCACCAACAACCTGATCCACATTACGGTAGGCATTAGTATGTTAAGGAATGAGAGGTTTCCAAGTTCTCCATACCCGTGTTCCGTAATAACTTGTAGTTGGAGAGGAATCAACGGCGCTTTAGTCAGGTGCATATTCATTACACTATTCCGTGCGGGGCTAAGTGCTGGTGTTTCATTTCTCAAATGCTCTGGATGCCCAAGTGCGAAGAGGGTAACCTAGGCTTTGCACGAGGTCTGGATCCGTCGTAACTCTCTCCTAGATGCCACGAACCGCTTCAGGGGATATTGCGCCGCACTTCATTTCAAAATAAAAATACTCACGAAAATCAGCAAACGTAATATACTGTAGATTAAAGCTTTGAGTCAATGACGAATCGTGGATGTGAATGTTTCCTGCTGGTGCTGCAGGCATGGCACGATGGGCACGATGAAGACTCCGTCCATAAATCTACTTTAAGCATGCTTGATGTAGCTGATTTTGATGGTGAAAACAGTTGTGGTGCCATGCCAGTGCGTATTGGTCATCTGCATCGTTCGACTGCAAGTTTGGTCGGAGAACTTCGGCAACTCCGTCAATGGCAACTCCGTTTCTCCGAGGCAACGCTGAACCTAGAGCGCGTTCGCGAATGTAAGGAGATCTGTTGAAACCCGGAGTCCGTTTGTGCCATTAGTTCGCTTCGGTGGTGCTCGACACGACCTTCGACGACGTCAGTGGAGTCTAAAGGTCACGTGCTCTTTGCCTTCTTGCCAGTTCTTGGACTTGGACCTCACCGAGTCCGAGTCCACTGAATCCACAGCTTATAAACGTATTCCGAAAAAAAGCCATCATCCCTTCGATAGAATGGCCAGCCGTATTTGAAACCATTCTAATATTCACAGCCACATTGATAGGACTGGCGCATTCAACATTGAATTTAATCAGCCCCAGGAATCTCTGCGTCGCCGAAATGGTATCGAGATGGACCAATCTGCAATACAGAAGGCACCACCTTGTACCCAGTCTGTCCCTTCCGATCGGTCCCGTTTGGTGCTATTCTGCGCACGGAGAGAAACACAAACTGCCAGCACACCCCTTGTGACTGGGCAGCCAGTTTTTCCAAATGGCATGTCAATGAACGGCGTATTGAAACAGTCCCTCACATAGATGCCCCAGTAAAGTACAATCGGATGCCAAGGACGTCAAAGTGGATCCACCTCATGTTTCTACTCAATTCCACACCGAGCGCTTGTTATGACACTTGTACTTACATTCGTCAACATCGAACTAGTGCCCTGGGGATGTGTTTAACTTGAATATGGTAATGTGTCCGCGAACGCCATACATCGGCCGATACGATTAAAGGAGAAGAGAAGTTGTTGAAGTAATTATACAGCCAACGCGAACCGCGCTGGCGTGACGAGGTCATGTTACAACTACGGACATCCAGAAAGGAACCTCAAATGCGGTACTGAGGTGGCCTCGAAGTCGTGGTCGAACGGGCAAGTTGGTCGACATACGGCGTGTTAGGGAGTTCTCTAATCGGCTCTAGGGACGACCCGATATCCTGCAGAGGAGTGGTGGATGGTGCAAGTTGCAAATAGTCAGCAAGTTCCTTCGCGATCTCTTTGATGTCGTATCCTGATTGCCTGGAAGGTACATTGCTGGACGACTCAACTCCTGCAAGGTCCTGACCGGTGCTTGCTGAGTGCTGCGTTAGGCGATTATCAGATAATGAAACTCCAATGTTCTGATGTTGTTCAACGGGGTCCGAACGCAGCGAGGTAACCCCAACCGGTTGGCCGGCGTACGTTTCCAGCTCCCCTAAACGGCGGCTATCCTGTTGATTATTGTGGTAGGGAACCTGAGCATTGTACTCGCCATAACCGGCGTGGTGAACATCAGGGGACTTTTCGTACGACTCTTTGGGATGCTGTTCGCTAGGTGTGCGTTGACTTTGCCTCCTAATCCTCCTATACCATATGAAGAAGAGGACGATAAGGCAAAGTAGCATCGCGGCCATGGTGCCGCCGACAGCACCACCGATCACCGCACCTTTGTTGGTGTGTGATGAGGAACGGAGGGTCTGGGTCACTGTTGGTGTGTTTGACGACGACGAGGTGCTTGAAACTGTCGTAGTGGGGGCCATAGTGATCGTAGGAGTCGGACTGTTTGTGGCGAAAGCGCCGATGCCGCTCAGTGTAACGCCAACGGATGGCTATGGATACATGTACTATAAACATATATTTCCTAAATGAATATGATTTACTCACCGCTGGCGTACCTGTAACAGCCTTCGCCCTTGATAAGAAATCCTGAAAGACTGTATTGGAAGGCGGATTAATAGCTCTGAACACATCGCTCAGTCAAGTGTATATTCCATTCTGAGAGACGTACCCGGCCATGCCACGAGAGCAATGAGAAGCAGGAACTATACCTTGACAAAAGTAGTAGATAGCTGTATCACGATATTTTTCAAATAATGACGAGCAACGGTGTTGTCAGACGCTTACGTTTAGTATCATCCGTGATATGGAGTGCCCATACCGGCACGGGTGCAGTTGAGTTCGCTCCGTTTCCGTAAAGTCCGCTGTTGAAACCGCCGGGTAGTGGAACGCAAGGGTTTTCGAAAGAGGACTGTGTGACACCATGCAGCCTGAACAGAATTGTCAGCAGAGATGTGAAACATTCACTTCAAATAGGCTCACAAGCCATCAAAGCTAAAAATTACAATATCTCCTTTCGCTGCGATAAGCGCCGGTGGGTCGTAGAAGCTGCCTTCTAAGCCGATGTGAACCTGAAAGAAGGTGAGTGCGCAATTCAGAGATGTTGATGTTAAAATGGTTGTACGATATACGTAGTCTCGGCGAAAGCGACGTTGTTCAGCAAACCCGTCAAGACCAGCCACGTAAGGAACGAAATGATATAGCACATTTTGCTGGTGATAACGAATGGACGGGTTACTACTGACCGCTTTATAGCCAAGCCCGATAGCGGGGGGCCGCTAAGTTCGCCGGCTTCTAAATGCAGAATTGAATGGTAAGGAGCAACTCAAGCTCGTGAGCCGATTTGGAAGCGAACGGGGTGCGTTTGACATGCCAAGCTTATGGATGCCAGTCGCGAACACGAGGACGAGAGCGCCTGTGCCGGTCCAGACAATAACTTGCAAAACGACATCACGATCCACCTACAGCTCGAGCCATAACATGGTGTCTTGTACGCCAATGAGGTGAGTGGCCCAAGTCCTCGACCTCGCGTTCTGGAATGACCGGTGTTTGGATCAACGCGCTCTAGCCAGCCGCATGCTCATTACGCAATTCCTCGAGGGGATAAGTGCCAGGCCTTGATTCATTCTACTGGTCTCAAATGACCTGAGCGTTTAAAAACAGGACGAGAGTAACCTAGACCTTGCAATGGCAGGAGGACTCGATCGGATGCAACTTTCGTCTAGATGGAATTATCCGCTTCTGGGGATATTACATCGTCCTTTAGATGGCAAGAAGTGGCACAAATGGCGCACGCAATATTGATGAGGACCTTTGAGTGAATAAAAAATTGTGGGATATGCCTGTTAGCCGGAAGTATGGGACGGTGTGGATGGAAAAGGTTCTATCCACAAGTCCACTACAATCCTGGTTGCGACAGCATTTGACGAGACCAGACACAAAGGTTGTAGTGCTGTGCGTGATGTTTTTCGGTCTGTTCGCTTGAGTAGTACCGCAAGTTCGGCGAGAGCTTCACTAATCTCCGTAGAGAACCAGTTCCGTTCTCGGAGGCAAAGCCGAATCCAGCGGAGATTGGTGAAGCTATAGAGATAGTGGAAATCCGAAGCCTATTTGAAACCTCAGCCGGTCGATGAAGTTTCGATGGTGCTTGAGGAGCTCGACGTGACCATTATCATGATGTAAAAACAAAGCTCCATCAAAGGTCATTCACGCGTGTCTCTTGCCGAATTGGACATGCCTATCGATCTAGAAAAATGCTGAGAACGCACTGGTATTGAAGGTACCCTTGTCCTGGGCGAATAGGAGAGATGTGTCGGTGCCGAAATCGGGGAGGTAGACCGGATTTTGTGCGAAATAGATTAGTACTGACTGGATACGAGATGTTGTTGTCGGATTTGGTGGAAGGCTTTGAAAGTTTGGACATGGAAGGGAAGAAATTGGGCATATGAGTGCGGGGGGCTTTACGCCGCGTTAAACACCAACGACTGGTGAAAAAGCGTTAGTATGTGGAGTAATACTAAGCGGAACGACGTGTCACGAGGAAGAATAAAGAGCTGCTGTAACAACCGCCGACTAATCCGCCTTGAGCGTAAATCGTGCACAATAACAATCATTCTCGTGGAGATGTAGAAGCATAAAAGGATCATTAGGCACTCTCACTGGAAACACACCAGTGTTTGTGACATTAATGAACTGAGCAAACACACGGAGTGTTCGTCGTAATGTCGGTGACACGGCGATATGATGGATCCTCGCCGAATCTATATACTTACGCAGGCGGCGGAAATGGGAGCTCTGATGTCCTCGAATCATTTCCCAGCGGATTGTGCGTGTATCCGATAAGTACGCCATATAGAGGATTGCCTAAATAATTGAAAAGCCTTGCATCTCACTTGACATTGTTCGGAACGAAATTAGCATGGGATAAGAGAGACGGGCAGACAAGGACGAACCATTCCATAATATCCTCAATGCCAGCGCACCACGAAGAGTTGAGGAGCATGCCGTATTGGTGAGAGTACGTTGGTCGAGAGAAATCTCAGCGTTCACCACGAGTGTATCGTTCGTCCAACTGTGTCCACCAAACTGGCTGCTTCCAACCTCGCCTTCAGATCTCCAGCATCGTCAAAATGAAATGGTGAACAAGGACAACTTGAAGTACGGCCAAATACCATTGACACCAAAATGGCGCGCCAAGGAAAGACGCTATGGGGATTCTGGTCTTGAACGGAAGTGAGATCCACCCGATGCACCGCGACGTTTGCATGGCACGACAAGGAAAGCGCGACGCGATGCAGAGACTCGGAGTAGAGTTCATCATCGTGTTGTTGAGTCAAACCAAGTGCCACGTGGAAAGAAAGGAACGGATACATCTGAGATCTGATAACGGAGATCGACATCTGCCACGTTGGTGCTTCTTTTCTCATCAGATAAGATTCCCTCTCACATCCTTTTTTCTTCCTCTCGGGTTCCAATGGTTCTGGCCTCGGGTCCGCTGTTATAACCCCGTCTCTCTCAGGCTGGTGTGTTTCGTGTGGCACCGAGGGTCCCTCCTCCCCACTCCCCCACTCTCCAAAGCTCGGGCGGACAACGATGGCTAAGAACCTGTTCTCCGTTCCCATATTCTTCATCGTCTTCCGCGAGACTCTCGAAGCAGCCATCATCGTCTCCGTCCTCCTTGGTCTCGTCGAACAAATCCTCAAAACCGATGACAGAGACGTCACCGTCGTAACTCACCGCCGACCCACCCCGACGGCGACCAACACCCCCGATGAAAAAGCCTCCACAGAAGACGTAACGGTCCACGTTATTTCACCATCAAATGAACCCACGCTCTCCCCCGCCTCTGATTCCACCTCCTCCACAGTCCCTGTCCAACGTCTAATCCGTCGTCTCCGTATCCAAATCTTTCTCGGAGCAGGCCTCGGCCTCCTCATCGCTCTCTCCATTGGCGCCGCCTTCATAGCCGTGTGGTTCACCCGAGCGCGTGACCTCTGGTCCAAATCCGAAGCACTATGGGAGGGAATATTCGAACTCGTGGCGTCGCTCTTGATCTACGGAATGGGATTAACGATGTTGAAGATGGATAGAGCAAAGGCGAAGTGGAGGGTCAAGTTGCAGAGGGCTTTCTTTGAGAAGACGAAAGTTCACTCAGTTTTGCCATCCACTACGGCGACGACGAATGGCGAGTCGCCCGGAGCCGTCGAGGGTGCTAATGAGGGAAGGACGGGAAAATGGGTTCTATTCATCCTACCGTTCATCACCATCCTTCGTGAAGGTATGGAAGCGGTAGTGTTTGTAGGCGGCGTTTCCCTTGGTCAACCCGCCACTGCAATCCCCATAGCCGCCATCGTAGGTCTCTTCTGCGGACTCGTGTGCGGATACGTCATCTACGCGTTCGCCTCTCGCGCCAGTTAGTCTCAATCTCTTCCCATTCTAACAAAGTCGGTCTGCGTACTCACAAACACTTCATATTATCACTTTTTCAGCACTAACCACATTCCTAGTCGTAATGACCAACTTCATCCTCCTAATCGGCGCCGGTCTCTTTTCCAAATCCATCGGCGCGTTTCAGAGTAACACGTTCAACCACCTCCTCGGGAAGGACGTCGGCGACCTCTCTGGGGCTCATGACGGACCAGGTTCATACGACGTCAGAGGGAACGTATGGCACCTTACGTGTTGTAACCCCGAAAATAAAATCGATGGAGAAGGATGGTTGATATTCGCTGCAATATTTGGGTGGACGAATAGTGCGACATGTACGTTAATTATCTCTCTCTCTATTCCTTCAACTCTTAATCATATTGCACGCACTTATACCTTATTTCCAGTGGGAACTGTTCTATCATACGTATTCTACTGGCTCGCAGTCATTGTGGGGCTCGTATACATGAAATTCAAAGAAGGCAGGACGAAGATTCTGGGTCACTCGTCAGCTGCTGGTGTACGCAGGGATGCAGCTCGTATGCGCGGTGCGGATTCTGCTGCTCTTGCTTATCAGCCGGCGAATACGATTCAACGCGACGAGGAGGTGGAGGTGAAGTGACGAGCGAGATGAAAGTGATGAAGCACGGAGTGTACTTAGGAGAGAAGAGTTACTTGGGGAATATAAATTGTTTTGTACGACGCACTGCTCAGATAAGACCTACGACGTCGCAAAAGTTGGTCTGAGTCGTTAGCACTTAACCCTTTGCGGAACACGAGTCCACGCCTACGACTCGTCGTTGGATGGGTCTATTAAATCATCGAAGAGGAAGGCTTCGAGCTCATACCACCTAGTTGCTTGTTCGTTCATGAATGAGTGAATATTACAAGGGGTAGTAATCTCACAACGTTCGGAAGAATCCCCCAAGAGCCTAGTTCCTCGCGAGTAAAGGACTTACACCACCGTCAGCTTCTTTTCAGCGACGCCATCAGTGATCCCAGAAAGAGCCAACCTTGTAATTTCGGAAGCAGGGTATGTCTTGTGGAGGTATGATATGTGGTGACGGTTGCACTACTCCTGCATGAGACATCAAATAATCCATCACTTTTTTTATAAGAACGGCCGGTTCCGAAAAGTCTCTGGGACCTACCGAACGTCGGTAAATAATTTGGTAGCCTACGGGGATATAGGTTGGTGTTTTGAGCACCCGGCTACACGGGGACCATGTGTCGCGAGAAAACAATAGAGTGTCCTAAAATCGTAATTACAGTAACGATCTCAACGACGTCACATAGATTGATCTCCCAGCTCACCTCGGCCGAGTTATCCTCAGCAGGCGCAGCCACTCGGGCAACCTTGCCCGGCGATCACCCCGAGCATTGCCGACAGCAGCGCATGGTAGACTTATTGCGACGTCAAAGTCATCAATCGTCTTCTGCCAAAATATTAGCTTTTCAATTATTCAACATTATAAGCCAATTTACCTCCTCAATTTATCGTTGAGAACGTACATGTCAATTACATGTCGCACACCGGTGTTACAAAACAATGTGTTTCCGAGTTGACACAGCCCCTAAATTGAATGCCGGGCAGGACCGGGCATGCTGTGATCAGAAATGCAAATTTCACCAAAGCGAACATGGTCCAACCACCTGGAAGCCCGGTGCGGGAGTCTAGCTGTGAATGCTTCTTGATTTGTCTCAGGTGTCAACGTTGTGGATTTCGAGAAATGTATGTGCGTATGTCACAGTGTCACATCAGACGTACTATCTGGGCTTCGATTCTCCTGATTCGACACAGCACGCGGCAAGATCGGTGTGTTTCACCATCACCAACGACTGGTGGTCAGCTAGATGGTTAGTTGTTTCGTTGCAAGCTTGATTGCACCTTTGTGGTCACTTGCGGTTTGAACAGTGTTGATTTTTCAGATATTCGTCCACGCCGCGTGCTCGGGATGTGTGCTGTCCATAATACAAACAATGGGGGACAAAAGCGTATACTAAAAGGAACCCAACCGTTATCAACAATCACTGCCAGTTTTCCTCAGTTGAGCCACAACTGCGGAACACTAGCGATCGACGGGGATTGCGCTCCACTATGAATCTGACGTTTCAGTTTATCGCCATGAATTCATCGTATACCATCGGCAACCGCTACTAGTTGGCATACCGGATGTCGATGATTGGGTTTGTTACAAAGGCTAATCGACTCTTTCGTGATCCGCCAGAGCGGGCTTAGAACCCCGTTGAGATTTACCGCAATGGCACGTATAAAAACGAGGCGTTCCTCCCAGCTAATTCTTTCCGTGTCCCTCCCTTCAAGAACCAAAAATGGCTGAGTCCTCACCTGACATTGCGGAATTCTTAACTGAAGTTAGCCAGCTGTACGTCGACAATTTTTCTTTGAATACTCCACATCTCATTCTTGTAGTGAATTCAATAACCGAGTTGCGATTTCGGGCACTGGCAAGTCACTTTTTTTCATGGCGATAATGATGCACGCGCTAACCAACGTGGAAGCTCTTATTTTCTATGACTATGCTTTGACATTTCCCACTGAGATCTCAGAAATGTGGAACTCAAAGTTCAGTGGAGCTAAAGCACTCTTCTTCCTGGCTCGGTATTCCTTCTTGGTCTTCATGATGTTATCATGTGCAATCAATTACATCCAAAACCCATCTGAAACGGTTGGCTGATAACCTTCTTTGGCTGTAAAACTAATTGATTTCATGATAGTTGTGAGCCTTTCTATACATTCCGCGCAAATGTGAAAACTGATTTCTAAAATTAGTTGTCGAGTGATTGCCTTCTTTTCGAGGACTTGGATCATCGCAGCTCAAATTGGAATATACGGTGTGTGTTGGACTTGTACCAAATATATGTATGGCCTGAATGGCGTTGGCAGGCATCTTAATCCTTCGAACATATGCGATATATCAGAGAAGCTGGTATATCTTAGTCATCCTGGGATTGCCTGGTGTTGCTTCCGTGGCTATTGGAGTTGTAGGTCACAAATTTCCTTCAACACTGGGTTTTCCTGATGTGTTCAAGTTTCTCGAGGCTGTGTTAGAGCCCGAAGTTTTCAGCGGTATTTTTGGGAGCACCTGTGGCCAAATTTCACAAGCCATTATTCCTCGGTAAGCCCACCATGACAAAAGCTACCTCCCTGACCTAACAATTCCTATTTGTGAGCACAGAAGTAAATCCCGCCTCTTTTTCTATTAAAACTATCAAGTATTCATAAGCTGGACATTTACAGTGCAACTGGCTTCTAGCATTCTTGCTCTTTATTTCGACGTTCTCCTGTTTGCCCTAACTTTCGCAAAAACCATCCGTCATGCTATAGAAATGAGAAAAGTTGGTCTCAGGAATGGCTTGGGATATTTTATCTTGCGTGACGGTGCGCCGGTCCATTCACGCTACAGTTGACAGTGGACTAACAAACAAGGAACCGCAGGAGCCATGTATTTTCTGTTCGTCACATTTCTCTGTCTCCAAAATCCTGACCGTCCACGGATTTAGGGCCAAACTATTACTCGGTGTGCTAGGTACAACCGTATTCTTCGTGAGTACATGGTCCCGGCGTTGTTTCTTATTTCATTATCTGAACCAATGATGCAGATTCCAGCACCGGTATGGATTTCGCGTATTTGTAGTGGTTAATGTTGACTCCCTCGTGTCTCCAAAGGGCGGCGGCATCAATTGGCTTGGACTGGTCATTCCAATTAGTAATCCGTAAGTTCACATGCTTATTTGCGGAATACTATAGTTATATCTGAATATTAGGTTGACCGCCATTCTTATAAACCGGCTCGTCCTGAACCTTCGACAAGTATCTTCTCATCTGCAAGAAGTGAAATTGCCAACACTTGGATTAATTGACATTGGTACTATTCACGAGCCACCATTTGCCACCAACTCACTCCTTGGAAACCTTGGGGCACCGTTGCGCGTGGGTCCAGAGGACGACAGCGAACTTGAAGGAATAGGCATAGATGGTGAGGCTGAGGTTGTCGAAGAGCGCGGAACTCTGGACCACAACGAGATTATTGAAGTGCTCCCTGATCCTTACGATGTCTAATCTGACTACGCTGGCTCTTTCGTTTTGTCGAAGCTCCACGTATCGAGAGACGCGGACATAAGTTTTTGAAATCTGTATTTCCCTGCCTGCAATGTATCAACTACTTTGCCTCTCATCCTAGTGACATTCTACCCTCTCAATTAGACCGGTATTTGCAGTGGAATATATATAGACTTTCGTTGCTCGTTGGTGAGTGATGAATGAACGAACATCATCATCATTCTAACCTAAATTTGATATCCTTAATGTGGATCGAGGGTTGAGGAAAACGAGGGACGACGGCCAACGTCTGTACGGTTATTAAAAGCCGGTAGGTACAATCTTCGCAAATTAGTACCTAAAGTTTGACAATAAATAAGTGATCACAAGTAAATGCCATTAGCGCGGTGCGAACATCGGTTTGGATTTCGGATTGGCTAGTCATATGATATGGGCAAAGGAACATGTTCATAGTGGGGCATGTGGAGGAGGTGGAGAATGAAGCTGAAAAGCAGCCAGAAACTGACCAAGTATGCAGGGCAGTGCGAAAAAATGCAGTGGTGAGAAACCGAGATATGCCGGCTATGAGAAGAGGCTCATCATGTTGACAAGGACGTTACTTCGTATTCCAGCAATCCTTGTTTCCCCATAATTCTATCCCCGTCTTTCTTGACGAGTGAAGATGTTGTCAGTTTGTCCTCCTTGAATCATAATACCGACGAGGCCGACATTGCTGCGTCCCAGCAATATATTGACTCGTGGACTCCTACACCAATCGAGAAAGGATAAGCTGATGGGTACTATCGCGAGACTGGAGTTCCATGACTTGTGCTTGGACACCAATGCTCTCCCACAGAATACTCCGCACCAGAGACAGACCACGATCAAACATTGTCTCCCAGAGAACGATACAAACGAGATCATACACGTCGGAAACTCACCATTGTTTGAGTAGTTTACTCATGAAACGGTGAAGAATAACTGTAGTGAATATGAGCAGGGACGAGTGGTTGAGGTCTTTGTATCGGCGTCCATGCAGAATTTGGATTCGTGAGGAATGGTAGTTTGGCGTCGTCAGATATGTCAAGAAGAGAGGGAGGTCGAGAAGCGAGTTTAGGCAACACGTGCACCACGGTTGGACGCTCCCGAGCGAGAAGGGACAGATCTTAGAGGCAGATCGTTGACAATGATCTGATTCAGCCATCAAGACAGATTCAAAAGGCGAAAAAAAAGGGAATAAGTATACCGGAGCAAAGGCAGACAGGCGTTACAGTTTAATTTGTTCGAGTGGGATGACGTTGGAAGTGGTCGATCGTGAAAAGCATCAGTGGTAGGCTGGTGGAACACACCAGGACAGGTATGAAGAGACTGTCATGTTAATTGAGTTAGATGACTAGGAGACGCCGACGCATCGTGCGTGGCGTCCAGTGTCATTAATGTTGTCTCAGATGACCAGACACTTCAGGTTGAGCCAAAATATAGAATGGTCAAGTCCAAGTCGTAGGAGGTACACAGAGCGTGTTTTTGGTGGTCGTTACGGTTAATGGTGAAGGAGGAACGTGGTGGTTGACGATTTCACTTCGGACTGTCAGCGTCCAGCCTTCGCCTGTTGTGCAGGGGTTGACGCGTTGACGCTGTAAGCACGCTCAGTCAATCTCGTGAACTTCAAGTTGAGCTGAGACGTGCATGGTGCCAGAGGTCCCCAGAATTATTTTTGTGTTTTCAACTCCGGGGCGCTGAGCTGTTCCTGGCGCCATTCTGAAGTATTTTTAGCCTCTGCCAATTTCTCGCCTGCGCATCGCACAATTCGAGCGGATGCGACCTGCTTGTCTTAACGCTTGTCTCGATCCAACTTTGATACATTGTATCTAATGAACGGGTTTTCCAAAATCTTACCCGTCTGGGCAATGCAACCAAAAATGCGTGCTAGACTGAGTGCAGAGGAACAATTTGTCCCAGAAGTATTTGGCCGCGAATCAGTGCAGTACTGAACGTGCGTATTTGAAGGAATCTGGAACCATATGAGGCGACAGCGGAAGTGGAAAGCTTATGCTGAGTATCAATTGTTTTAGTCTTCCGGTCTGAGTGAGGGCATGAACGAAAACGACCCATGAGAGGTTAGAACTGAGATCGTTTTTGAGCGAACTGAACGAACTGAAAGAACGTTAAAAATATCAAACGGGCCTCAGATATCAGCACGATTTGGCAGAATAGGCAACCGGGCAAGAATGACGAGGCAGTTCGCGTACAGTCGCCTGGGTGAATGCGAGTATATGACACACGACACGGTGACTCGAGGTAAGCCAGGTTGGATGTCGTCGTATGCTTCGGCGTATTGGACTGAAATACGGGGCGTTTTTTCCGAGCGCTTCTGGATAAGCGAGTAGAAAGATACCCAATCTGAGAAATAGAGTGGGGGACAAATTTTAAACTCGACGATGGGTCTTGAAGAGCACGCAAACATGATTAGACAATGAACAGATTTCTAAATCCTCGGAACCTCGGAAATATCCTGGAAACTGACAATAATTGGACCAAGTCTGGTTGCCAGTAGCTTAAGAAATGGAATACGAACTCTGAATTCACCTTTTTCAGGCGAAGACGAAATGACGTCAAAGTGAGCTCGAAACATGAGACGAGTACCAGAGCGTGGAAGATCGGCGGAATGAGCGGTAGATCGGATTTGACGTGTTCGCGCGGCAGAGCCAAAGCACTTGTTAAATTCTCTTGAATTATATATGAACCGAACGAGTGGTCGACGGTCTAAGCATCCCGTGCAAATCTCAAAGATAGAACCATGCATAATTCGCTTTTCAGGCGAAGGTGCAAGCTGTTCCGGAGAGCGTTACAGGGCGATGAGTCGCTCTCCGTATGAGAGGAGAGCAATGCCGGGGTGATATCCATCCCGAAGAGACTGGACGACGTGAGATGGTATGACTCAAAGAAAAGAAACGGGCGAAAACAGATCTGGCGCAGAGATGCTAGACACAGCCAACTTGGTAAGTTATGAGGCAGGGGTGTTGTGTAGGGCATAATAATTTTGGTATAAAATGTTACAACGGTCATACTAGGCCTGCATGAGAAATCAGATAACGATCAATTTATTATTTAATAGGACGGTTTCGAGCAAGGTTTCGAAAAGTTTCTGGGATCTATCGAAACGCCTGTAAATTGCCTAGGGGGGCATATGTAGCCCCCGGCAACGCGGAGTACCTTGTGATTTATTTTTGTTCAAAGGACATTGAAAATGTTCTAAAATAGAAATTACAATGAGGTCATTCAGTTTGAACTCCCAGTTCACCTCGGCCGGATGATCCTCAGCCGGCGCAGCCACTCGGGCTACCTTGCCCGGCGATCATTGCCACTCTTGATCTGCGATTCTGCGTACACTTCTGTTTCAAAATTATAGTCATCTTTCGCGTTCTCTCAAGATATTAACGTTTTCGACGATCCACAATATAGGCTGAGATGATTTATCCCTCAGTAAATTTCTGTTGAAAACAAATAGTTTACTCAATGGACACACCGGCGTTTAAACGAAGCGTTTCAACACAGCCGTAATATATTAACAATGCCGGGTAGGATAGGGCATAGTGGGATTCAAATTATTTAGAAATGCACATTTGAACATGGAAAACATGACCCACCCACCGGGATGTATGATGAACCGAGCTGTGAAAGCTGGGTGATTTGTTGCAGGTGTCACCGCTGAGCCGATGCAAACATTTACGTGGGAACAAAAGGGTAAAAATAGAACAGTACAACTATCCTCCTTCTCACTGTGGCCGCAACCTCATACGCTGTAATGTGAATTTAACGTTTCAGCTTCAGCCTTTAACCTTGAGTCATCGCCAGTGTAGTGCATCCACTCTATAGCCACCAGGAATGGATCAAATACCGTCGGCAAGTGTTACTAGTCGCGCACCGACGGCGATGCTTGGATCCGAATCAAAGACTCGACGACCCTATCATTTTCTTCAGAGCGATCTAGTACTGATTCTACATTGACGCAACGGGCGCGTATATAAACCACTTCTTTTTTTTTCCAGACAACTATTTCTCCCCGCATCACTCGCTATAGAGAACATGTCTGACTCCTCTGTCATAGCGGAATTGACCGCCCAAGCTAGCCAGCTGTACGTCGACGATATATCAATCAATATTCCGCGGCTCATTCCAGTAGCCAATACCTCAACAGCGTTATTGTTTCGGGAGCTGGCAAGTCAATCTTGATCTTGGATATAATGATGTACTGGCTGATGAAATAGAAAGCCCTCGTTTTTTATGACTACGCTTTGACGTTATCTACTGAGATTTCGGAAATATGGAACTCAAAACTCAGTGGA
This sequence comes from Rickenella mellea, assembly GCA_004355085.1. NCBI lineage: Eukaryota > Fungi > Basidiomycota > Agaricomycetes > Hymenochaetales > Rickenellaceae > Rickenella > Rickenella mellea. The sequence goes on from ML170181.1 coordinate 258,513, forward strand.
GCTCAAGCCCTCTTCTTCTTGAGTCGATATGGCTTCATGGTCTACACTGTGGTGTATTGCACAGACAGTTTGACCCCAAACCCATCTGAAACGGTTGGCTGACATCCCTTTTTGGTTTTAAGGCTGATTCGAGTTATGACAGCTGTAAGTATATTCTATTTCTTCCGTAAAATTCCAGAACCTGACTTGTCATGCCCATAATAGATGTCGAGTGATGTCCTTCAGTGCACGGACTGCGATCATTGTGTCCGAAATCGGATTATATGGTATTTTGGGGCATTTCTCCAACGAACACAGTGCCTGAGATGGCATTGGGCAGGCATTCTGACTTTGCGAACATATGCGATATATCAGAGAAATCCACTTATTTTAATGACGGTGGCGTTGAGTGCTGGGACTCTCGTGACTCTTGCAGTTGTAAGTTTCAATTCCTTGTCCCCATTCACTATCTGATGCTATGATACATTCCAGTATCTGGAAATTATAGCAAAACCGGTAGTTGGCAGCAGTGTTTTCGGGACCATCTGCGGCGTAGAACCATCGACCCATTTCCCTCGGTAAGTTCTCCTTTAACAACACTATTCTGAAGAACTAACATTTTATTCGCGATCACAGAAGTAAATCCCGCCTCGTTGCCCTTAACATTATTAATTGGTTGACTTCCCGTAACGATATTTTAATCTAGCACGACTTTCCGAACGTTAAGCGAGGTGACTGAACCTTGTTTTGCAAAATATTCTACTCAGGTGAATAAACCGTAAGCACAAAATATAAATTTACTTGGGGTTGGCAGTATATTTCGTATTGCAAATTGATGTTAGCGGGAAGGGCCTCCATCCGCACTTGAATGCCCTTAGGAAGCTCAGGTATACCTCAAGAAACAATGGGATTTGGATCTCAGAGCCTCATCTCCCGAGACTTTCGACAATTTGTGATAAATTTGACGAGTAGGCATCTCCTGAAAGGACCCGATGTTGCTCCAGTGAGCACGAAATGGTCGCAGGTTGTTGTAGTGACCTAGAAGCTGAAGTATAATTCGTGGCTTCGTGTAGTAACCCAAAGTTAACAACCAACGGTTGCAGGGGCGTACGCAGAGTGTCAATCGCAATCATAGACGGCAGTGAAGTGCACGCAAGATTACATTATCAGGGACACGAGATCAGAAAGGGAGATCAGTTGCCTAAAGCGTTTATTCAGACTCGATGTGCTATTTGTTAAATCTAGAAAGGGGGGGTACCCCCCCCTTCTAGATTATAATCTAGTAGGGGGGTGTTGACCGCCCGAAGTTGCGGGTCGATTATTTCCACTGATGGCCGCGCTGCGGCATCGCCGTTTTTGGTCGCGATTTTATTCGAAAAGTCGGACTAGATTATTTTTAACGCTACGGGAAGTCACCCATTATTCACTAACTTACAACTTTAGTCCAGCTTATTGGCCAAATATGTGCCCTCATTTTGGACGTTTTGGTCTTCGGGTTTACATTTGCCAAAACTATTCACCATACCATAGAAATGAAGAAAGTTGGACTTGGGAATGGCTTGGGATATTTCATTTTACGTGACGGTGTGCACATTTCTACGACAAGCGACATAGATCTAACAAACAAGGACCTGCAGGATTTGTGTACTTTTTGTTCGTTGGATTTCTCCGCTACCAAAATTCCTAACAGACATGCGATTTAGAGCCAAACTATTGTTCGGTGTGGTTGGCACCACTATATTCTTCGTAGGTCCGAGAGTGTTTCTTATGCTCGCTAACTAAATCAATGGGCAGGTTCCTGTATCGGTATGGATTTCTTGTGATTGTGGTGGCGATTGTTTACCCCTTCTGAATCATGGCCACACAGGGTGCCATCGCCGATTGGTTGGGAGTAGTTGCTTCAATTACTAATCCGTGGGTCTCCATCCTTGTCTGAGAGATGGTACATACATCTGAACCGTCAGGTTGAACTTTATTCTTGTAAACCGGCTCGTCCTTAACCTTCGACGAGTGTCCCATTTACAAGAAGGGAATGTACCAACCCTTGGTGCAATTCGCACCATTCAGGAGCCAGCCTTTGCCGTCAACTCCCTCCTTGGAAACCTTGGGGCTCCATTGCGCGTGGGTCAAGACGACGACGACGAGATTGATGAGATAGGCATAGATGATGATGCTGAAGTTGCCGAAGAACGACGTGTTGTGGATCACGGGGAGATTATCGAAGAAATCCGTGACTCGGAGCCTTAGGATGTGTATCCAACTACGCTGGCTCTTTCGTTTTGTCTAGGCTCCACATCTCGAAAGACATGGACAGTGATTTTTGGATTTCCGAATATTTCCATTTTAGAATTCTGCCTCTATGGATTGATTAGTTTGAGTTAAAATTGACGTTCTCAATTAGACTTAAATATTGTGCACACAATCCTTCCATTCATGTGGATAAATTTTGAATACAAAAACATCGCCGTCGCTCCAGGAGATACTCGATATATATTAAAACTAACAGAGGATAAGGGACGAATGACGTAAGGAGGCGAACGCATGAGTGCAAGCATCTGGATCCAAGCTTGGAAAACTATTGGGTACGGTCTGTCAATAGTAAGCGAGGACGCGGAAACACCATTTATGTAGAGTCGATATGGGTTTGGACTTCGGATTGGTAGTGCATCCGGGATTGGCAAGGAATCGCGGGAATGGGTGAATACTCGTAGTGGGAAACGCGCAGAAGGTGGGAATTGGAGAAGAGGAAACAAATGAGAGCAACAACCAAGGATGTGGACGTAAAGAGTGCAGCAGCGAGAAAGGAGTAGTTTGATAGTGGGTAGTTCAGTCTTTGTTCCTATTGTTTTAATATCAATATTCACGCTCCGGGGAGTACCGGATCAACGACGAGTGGAGATACTGACTGCACTGGCTTCGTTATTAGAGAGGTTGCGGAGTGGAGCGGCTCTAAAAATATCGTTGCGCTGACGTAAATGTTGTTGCGTGTCGCAACTTGGCTCTTTCGGTCTCCGCCAA